>PVJX010003355.1:0-110244 GCA_004027295.1 Dolichotis patagonum
GGAGAAAGTTTTTTCCATGACATCAGAACAAAGATTTCCTAAGCACAGAAACTAAAAGATAACTGATTTGATATAAATGGGCAATGGTACTTCATAAATGAAACAAAATGTGTCAGAAACATTTGAAAAATGTAAATTAGAAATCAGAGTGTTAGTCCCTCAAGAGTTACAAAATTAAGACGTGTGGCGGCACATACGTGTAATCCCAGCATTCAGGAGGCTGAGACAGGAGGACTGTTGTGAGTTCAAGGCCAGCCTGGGCTACACAGTGAGACTGTCTCATAAACAAGATTCATAAAATCAAAATGTCAAGCAGTACCAAGTACACGTGTGTATATGAGTGGTAGACACTGTAATCCACACTGGTTGGAAGGGAAATAGTTTGGTACTATTTGCTGAACTGAAGTGTGCATGGCCCATGACTCGGAATGTATTTCGGAAAAAGAATATTTATAGTTTTTGTTTTTTTGGTTTTGAGACAGGACCTCACTATGACCCTCAGGCTGGTAATGAATTCTTTGAGATCCTCCTTCCTCGGCCTCCTGAGTGCTGGGGTTGAGTGCCTGAGTTCAGGGATGTACCACCCTGCCCCATTCAGCTTTTATTTCTGTGGATCCAAAGAGTTCATTGAGACAATTGCATGATTATATAACTTATATATATATTTTTTGAGACAGCGTCTTGTTATGTATTTCAGGCTAGCATGTAGTGCATGCTAGTCTCAAACTCCTGGCCATCCTCCTGCCTCGGCCTCCAAAGTGCAGGAATCACAGGCCTGCACCAGTGTGTGTGGCTAATTTACATTCTAATAACAAGCATTACTCTCAGCAGACACAGACCTAAGGACCAGCAGAGCAGCGCCTGCAGCAGGGTGGCCATGCCAGCCTCTCAACCCACCATTCAGCAGCAGCTGAACCCGGAGGTGGCAGCCAGGACGTTCTGGGGAGGCCTCAGCCTGCTCCGCGTGCTGTGGTGCCTGCTCCCACAGACGGGCTACGTGCACCCCGATGAGTTCTTCCAGTCGCCAGAGGTCATGGCAGGTAACTCCCCAAGCATGGCTGGGGCGCGCTGTAGTGGGGAAGATGATGCCCATGTGTGTAGGTGACCACAGCACACACCAAGCTTCTGGGTGTTTTCCTGTTGGGACCCACAGGTCATAATGGAGTCGGGCTTGGCACTCTCTACAGGGCAATTCTAGTTGGGCTTTCCCACGTGCTTGGGAAGCTGGCACACAGATGCCATCTGATGACGCTTTTCCTCTTAGCTTCAAAGGAGGGAGGGGCCCATAGACAGGCTGCTCCCTGGGCAGAACTGACAGCTCGTGGGGGGTGGGGTACAGGACGGGGCGGCGGAAGAGACTCTGGTGCTCTGGACAGGTGGCTTCCTCTTCATGGTGCAAGGCAGCTGCCAAGTCTTAAACTGTTCTTCCAGACAACAGAACACAAGACAGGCACACCTACTCCTTCAGGGTCACCTTTTGCAAGTTACAGGCTTGTTGTCCATCCACTGTTCAAAGTATATCATATAACCACATCTTATCACATAATCTTTGTTGCAAAGGAAGTTGAGAAATCCGGTGTTTATATTTCCCAAACACCCAGCTGAAGAAACTAATGACAAAGGGAGAAACAGGTATTTTCAAGGCCTCCAGCTTTCTCTGTTAGGGGGCTCAATAGTTAGATTTGGTTTTTAAGTTAGAAAGTTGAGTCTTTTTTCTGATGCTGTTTTGTTTTGTTTTGTTTTCTGAGACGGTCTTGCTGTGTAGTACAAACTGGCCTTAAACTCAGTGCGTATGCCAGGCTGGCCTTAAATTCTTGGTGATCCTCCTGCCTCAGCCTCCTGAGTACTGGGATTACAGGTGTGTGTCACTATGTCTGGCCAGGAGTCTTTATTAGAAACATTCAGTACCAGAAGGAAAACTAAGGTCACATTTTGTTGTAGCCCATACTTACCACTCTCCTGAGTCACAGTCACTGTCGCTGAGTGGGGTCTGACTCTGACTTGGAATTCTACAAGGAGGAACAGAGCACCCCCGGCTCCTTCCCTTGGCCTGTCTAGGATCCTGTCACTTCCTGCCCCCCTTAGGGACCTTACCCACCCCAGCATGAGGAACAACACAAACTAAGCAGTTTAGCCTGGCACACATTTGTAGCCTTGGTTCTTCAGGTTACAAGTTCTGCACACGTTCTCTACTCAGAGAATCCCAAGGCTGAAATCAAGGTATAAATGGGGCATGGTGGTGCGTGCTGTAACCCCAGCACTCAGGAGGCAGAGGGAGGAAGAGCACTTTGAGTTCAAGGCCAGCCTGGGCTACACAGTGAGCCTGTGAGACCGTCTCAGTGCAAAACACAGAACAAAAACAAGAATAGAAATCAAGATATGGGCAAGGCTGGGTCTGTCTGGAAGCCCTAAGGAAAAACATCTGCTTGCAAAATCCCTGTTCTTGGCAGAATTTCATTCACTTCAGCTAGGGGACCGTGGCCGTTATTTCCTTGGATCAGCTTCCGGAGTCACCCACATCCCTCAGCAGCGGCCTATCCATGTTAAGCTCAGCAGGGACATCAAAGCCTTCACCTGCTGGGGACAGGGCTGTTAGAGGGCTGGTGAGATTAGGTCAGCTGGGGGCTGGAACATGAGAAGATTAGAGTCATGCACACCACATGCCCCCGGTACCCGGACCCGGGGATGGCACAGGCTCCTGGTGCAGGCTCACCCGCCTCTCTGATCTCTGCAGAGGATGTCCTGGGCGTGCAGGCCACGCGGCCCTGGGAGTTCTATGCCAGCAGCTCCTGCCGCACGGCGGTCTTCCCACTGCTCACCTCGGGCTCTGCCTTCTGGGTGCTCCGACTCTGGGAGGAGCTAGGGCCGTGGCCAGGCCCTGTGAGTGGCTACGTGCTGTTGGTAGGGCCCCGGCTCCTCCTCACTGCCCTGTCCTTTGCCCTGGACCGGGCTGTGTACCACCTGGCCCCGCTGTGGGGTGCAGATCGCTGGCGAGCACTGGCCCTGCTGTCCGGTTCCTACGTCACCCTGGTGTTCTACACCAGGACCTTCTCCAACGCCATCGAGGGGCTCCTCTTCACGTGGCTGCTGGTACTGGTGTCCCCTCACGTGACATGGGGCCTCACGCCCACAAAACCTGTCCCAGGCCCGTGGTGGCACAGCTGGCTTCTTGGGGCTGTGGTGGCTGCTGGCTTCTTCAACCGGCCCACATTCCTAGCCTTTGCACTGGTCCCCCTCCTCCTCTGGGGACTGCGTGGATCTCGGAAGCCCAGCTTCAAGACCCTGACCTGGGAAGCCCTGACACTACTCCCTGGGGCAGCCCTTGCCGCTGGGGTCTTTGTGGCTGTGGACAGCTGGTACTTCTCCAGCCTCTCCAGGTCTAGCAGCCTGGTCCTCACCCCTGCCAACTTCCTGCGCTACAACCTGGATCCCCAGAACCTCGCCAGACACGGCACACATGCGCGGCTCACTCACCTAGCCCTCAATGGCTTCCTGCTCTTTGGGGTGCTGCACGCCCAGGCACTGCAGGCTGCATGGCAGCAGCTGCAAGCAGGCCTCCGGGCGTGGGCACAGATGGGCCTGGTGAGGGTGCAGGGTGCCTGGAACCTGCTATCCAACCCCCGGGCATCCCTTCTCCTTCTCTACTTCGTGCCTCTGGTCCTGCTGTCCGCCTTCAGCCACCAGGAGGCTCGATTCCTCATTCCCCTTCTCATCCCCCTAGTCCTGCTGTGCAGCCCACGGACCCACCCAATGCCCTGGAAGGGCACCCTGGTCCTCTTCAATGCCCTCGGTGCCCTCTTCTTTGGATGCCTGCATCAGGGAGGCTTGGTACCCGGCCTAAGGGTCCTGGAGCAGGTGGTCCATGCCCCTGTGCGCCCAGGCCTGCCGACCCACTACACACTTCTCTTCTCACACACCTACATGCCCCCCCAGCACCTCCTGCACCTCCCGGGCTTCGGGTCATCTGTGGAGGTGGTGGACATGGGTGGGAGTGAGGACTGGGTCCTGTGTCAAGCTGTGAAGAACTTCACCAGACAGCCAGCTTGCCAGGTGGCTGGTGGGCCGTGGCTCTGCCGCCTCTTTGTGGTGATGCCTGGAACCACCAGGCATGTCGTGGAGAAGTGCAGCTTCCCCCTCAAGAACAAGACGCTCGTGTTTCCCCACCTGACCCTGGAGGACCCCCCTGACCTATCCTCCCTGCTGAGTAGGGCTTGGAGGGACCACCTTAGCTTGCACATTATGGAGCTAGAGGAGATGCCTAACGATAAGACACAGCAGTCACTGCCCAAGGGGCAGCTGTAGAAGGGCCCCTCCAGCTGGGCTGGACATGAGACAGGGCCCTGGTCCCCCTGCATTGCCACTGCCACCTCTCCCAGGCATGGCCACTGCTGTTCTGCCTTCTGGGGGAGCTCATGCTCTTCTCAGACACCACAGATCTGAACTGTGACAGTCCTGATGCTAAGGTCCCCAAAGAACCCTGGTGTAACCAATGGCACCTAACATCTGTCCCTACTCTATTGCTTTCAGCCACTGTTCATGTTTTAAATATACAGCTGTACCTAGTTGTGAATAAAAGACCATATGCCAATGACATCCCTGAGTGATCTTTCCCATAATGTCATACTTCTCGCTGCCTTGACAATCTTTGGGCTTCCCAAGGCCCATCTGGCCTTCCAGAAACCTGGAAGGGTGTGGTAGAGAACAAAGGGCTCCAACTCAGGAGACACAGGTTCTAGCCCCTGGTCTTCCACTCACTGTGATCTAGAAAAAGCCCCTTCACCACTTTACCCCCCTCTCCCAATCTGTACCCAGATCAGAGCATCTCTGAAGTGTCTGCCAGCTAACGCTGTCTCATTCCTGGGGTCCCCTGCCTTGACAGGCTCATTTCTCACAAATCTCTTTACCACAGAAGTGGAAGTGGTTGCATTTTAATGGCATCTTGATGTCTGGTGCCAAAGTTTGGTTTTCACTAAAACAAGTCATTCTGGAAATCTCCCCACTTACTTCTACTCCTGTCCCTCAGAGGTGGTGGGAAACTCCACCCATTTCTGCACCTTGTCCTAACAGTCTCACAGCTGGGCATGGTGGTGCAGCCTTGTAATCCCAGCACTCTGGGAGGCTGAGGCAGAAGACAGAAGTCTGAGCTCAGCCTGGCAACTTAGCAATTTAGTGGGGCCCTGCCTCAAAAATAAAAATAAAAGCCTGGAGATGTAGCTCCATTTGAAGGTCTTAGGTTCTCCAGTACCCTCCCCCTTCTCCCAAAATAAAGGCTTTCCTTGGCAGGCATAGTGACACATGCCTATAATCCAGGCACTCAGTATCTGGGAGGCTGAGGCAACAGGATCACCCCAAGTATGTGGCCAGCCTGGGCTACAAAGTGAGTTCAAGATATGGCAAGACCCAAAAGTTAGAGGCAGGACTCAGTTATAAGAGCGAGATTACTGTTTAACATGTTTACAGCTCTGGGATCAATCCTCAGCACCAAAAGAGAAAACATTCTCAGAATAAGGTGCCCAGCTGTTCTCTCTTCTTGCTCTACAATGTGTCTCAGGCCTCGTGGTCTGCCCTAGTGGGAAACCTAAACGCACAATGTGCAGTCAGCATTCATAATCAGCCTAAAAGTTTTGCTTCAAGCTTTCTAGGTTGCGTGATTAAGTGTGCAGCCTACATAGGGGTGATTAGAAATCTACCTAGGGGCTTCAATTGACAAGAGCATTTTTGTAGGTCATAGATTTCCTAACCATAGGTCCAACTAGCTGAACAGTTTCTGCTCCATGGTGGATGGTAGTCACACTTTTTGGTGGTGATGTGGAAGCTGGTCCCTGAGCAGCAGGGAAAATGCTGCCTGCAAAGAGCTGTGACCTAGGCCCTAAAGTCATGCCTGCGCTCATACCCACTCTGCAAGGTTTGGGCAACTGGAGAAGTGGCTTCCATTTCTTCTATAGGAGTGTCTGTAAACAAATGACAAGCACCAGACAGCCAATTAGCAAGAGTGAGCATGAAAACAGGCCTTCAGTGTGTGAACTATTCTTACCATGGCCCTGGAGCTCCGAGACCCCCATCCCACCTCGTTTGAGAAGCACCACACTCATGCCCATGACTCAGCTCATTTAATCAGAGAATGGCAGAGTGCCTTTCCGTCCTTCTTCCCTTCAGTCCGTACCCTGTGTCCCGGTGCAGAACGTAGCTGCCTCTATCAAGCGTTGAGTCCCATCTGCAAAAGGCAGGCTCTTTCCGTCTAGTTCCACAGCCCCGTGCAGCGTCTGGGTGCCTGGCAGGGGCTTCTTCGGGGTCTCCCTCCACATGGTGCACTCGGCCCGATGAGGATGTCAGCCGGTGGCAATCCTGTCACGACTCTTCAATGCCAAGGTCAGTGTCGAGCACGAAGGAGAAAGCACCGTCCCAGGCCGGTCTAAGAGTTCGCGCTCGGACCCCTCTGACTTCCTGGCGGCCCCGGGCGGTCGCGAAGTCCGCGGCGAAGCTCCCGGACAAAGCTGTCTCGGAATCGAGCGGCGCGGCGGCCCAGGTCCCCCGCGGGTCCCGCCGCAAGGGCCCGCAGGCGACGGGCCGCGTCCTGCCCGTGCAGCTGCGCCTGGAGGAGCGCGAAGGCCGTGAGCTGCGCCGCGCGCCTGATGGGCCTCGACTCCGACAGCCGCTCCACCAGCTGCGGGTTGTGCAGCAGGGCGGCCAGCAGCCGCCGGAGAATCATCCTACTCGGAGCGCCCCGGAACCGCGCGCAGCTCGCTCCGTCTTCCCACCGGCCACGCCAGACGACGGACCGCTTCTGCGCCAGCGCAGAGTGATGACGACACCGTCGCGCGCGGATTGGGCGCACCTACGTCCACTGCGCTTCCGTCTCGCGTGTTTCCGTTTCCGCCGCCACTAAAGCTCCTTTGAGTGTTTACGGAGACAGCGCGACTTTTTTAATCCTTCTCAGCATCATGTCGGGCGGCCTCTTGAAGGCACTGCGCAGCGACTCCTATGTGGAGCTGAGCCAGTACCGAGACCAGCACTTTCGGGTAAGGCAGGCCGGCTCGTGAGAGGGGAAAGGCCTGGGTCAAAACGCTGCATTTGGTCTCACTGTGCCGTCTTCCATTCTGCTGTTTTGCTGAAACGCCAAGTGCCTACTGTAGGAGCGGGGAAGGGATGCCGGAAGGAAGTTTGGCTATTCCTGAAAACATTTTCTCTTCTGGAAGAGAATCTGAAACTTGCTTTCCATTCCAGCCGCTGCCTGAACTTGATACAGTGTATTTCGGGCGACAATGCTGGTGCTCCGGGAAGTGTGTGATGCGGAGCAGGGGGTACTTTTCCACTCCCTACGGTATGCGGTGGCGCCTTGCTAACTCGAATGTTGATCATTCACACACTGCGCTTGGAGGCTTTTTTCTTTGATACTGGCGGTTGAACTCAGGGCCCTCGAACTGAGCTGCATTCTCAGAATGTTGGGATTGCGATCCTCCTGCCTCAGCCCCTTAGAATGCTGGAATTAACAAACATAGCCACCACCCTCGCTTCTTTTTAGTAGGGTAACCCCACAAAGTTCTTCGTTGTGGGTGAGAGACAAAAGTTGAGTCCTATTTCAACCTTTGGGAAGGACTCTGAGTGGAGAGATGTCTGGATGTCAAGATCAGAGAATGGCTGGGTTTCAAAAGAGGAAAATTTTAGTTTAGACTATGTCACAGTGTATTCTGTGGAAAGAGGGAAGGCTACAGATATTCCAGGTGCTGTTCCAGAAAACAGCATGTGGTTTCTGTTTTGTGGAGTATCCTTTCTTTTCTGAGTATGTAATGTTGCTGTTGAACCAGGGCAGAACAGAGTGGTTGACTGCCTGGTTTTGAAAAATGAGGATATTAGTTTATACTGTTTCTGTTTCTTCCTCTGTATCCACACCCAGCCAAGGCAGGGATGCAAAGAATGAGGTGGCACAAATTAACACAGTAACCTTCACTGAGTGTGGTTGCTGAGGTCTTCTGCTGAGCCCTAGGGGAATAGTGAAGGTTCTGCACCCAAAGAGCTCAGTCCTGTAGTAAGCGTTGTAAGAGAAAGCAAGTAATCAAAATCCAAGGCAGAAATGATAAGCAGAGAGGGGAGGGCTGTGAAGATTCAGAAAATGGGTCAAATCCCCTTGTGATGGGTAAGGGAACACGTATAGAAGAGGTAGGTGTGGAGAATGTGTAAATGTGTTAGGTAGAGAAAGGAAATTTAGATTGAGACCAAATTAAATTCACTGAGTCAACAGTTTTTGTTTGGTTATATTTGTTTCATTTGAGGAAAAGTTTCACTGTGCAATTCAGGCTGGCTCTGAACTTGCAGTGATCCTCCTGCCTTTGCCTTCAGAATGCTGGGATTATAATAATGCCACATGCTGGGCATTAAGCAGTCTTTTTAAACTGTAAGGTTGACTTTGTCTCTGAACTTCCAGGGTGACAATGAAGAACAAGAAAAATTACTGAAGAAAAGTTGTACATTGTATGTTGGAAATCTTTCTTTTTACACAACTGAAGAACAAATTTATGAACTCTTCAGCAAAAGTGGTGACATAAAGAAGATCATTATGGGTCTAGATAAAATGAAGAAAACAGCATGTGGTTTCTGTTTTGTGGAGTATCCTTTCTTTTCTGAGTATGTAATGTTGCTGTTGAACCCAGGGCAGAACAGAGTGGTTGACTGCCTGGTTTTGAAAAATGAGGATATTAGTTTATACTGTTTCTGTTTCTTCCTCTGTATCCACACCCTAGTGTCACTAAAATCTGATAATACCTCTATTTTACCTGAAATTCATGTTTTGTTCAGGGTTGATCCTTTTAAGAAAAATGTCAAGAATATATACCTTTGGTAGCTAGGCATGGTGGCACATGTCTGTAATCCTAGCAATTAGGGCAGAGGCAGGGTGAACAAAGCAAGTTCAAGGCCAGCCTGGGCTATATAGTGAGTTCAAGACCAGCCAGAAATACACCTTGAGACCCTGTCTCCAAAACAAAAAGAATGCATACCTTTGGGCTGGGGTGTGGCTCAGGGTAGAGCACTTGCTTAGTGTGTGTGAGTGAGGTCTAGGGTTTGATGTCCAGCGCTCAGAAAATCGGTTCACTATTAAAAGCCCAAAAGGGATAGGAAAGGTAAGGTATCCTATCACTCTGAGCCCCTAAATTCCTCCCCTGGCTTGTCTTGGAGTCTTTCCAGATACAGTTCTACAGATGTGTGGTGGTGGTTTTCCTTTACCTATCTTGGGTATTTTTTCATGTCAGCACATGCAGGTCTGCCTATTTTTTTAAAATGCTATATTCTATTATGTATAGATACCTATATTACACACAGATTAATTTTATAGGTAAAAATATGTATGTATATGTGCATTTTTACAGTATTAGAGATTGAACCCAGGACCTTCACACTGAGCTGCAGCCAACACTTTTTATGTTTTTGAGATAAGGTCTTACTAAGTCATTAAATTGTACAGGTTAGGCTTGAACGTGCAGTGCTCCTGCCTCAGCCTCCTAGCGTGGTGGGGTAAGAGATAAGTACCACCTCTCCTGGCTCAAAAAGCTCACAGGGTGCAGGGACAGGGGAACAATGAAAAACCAAAAGGTGCCATCTAGTAGGTGATGAGTCTCTGAGAACCAGTGTTTCCATTTGCCTTGTAGGCCCAAGGTCAGTACTCACGATGGGAGATCCCCAAAAGAGAAGCAGTTAGAGCTGGCTGGCTTTTTTTGGGGGGGGGTAGCTAGGAATTGAGCCCAGGGACTCTTCACTGACCTACATCCCTGGCCCTTTTATATTTAGAAACATGGTCTGGCTAAGTTGCCCAGGCTGACTTGGGTCCTCCTACCTAAGCCTCTCATAGTTCTGGGATTACAGGTGTTACATAATTACATACTAGCTCTGTTTTGTCCAACATTCATTCAAAAACAAACAAAAAACCCCTACTGAATGCCTGCTGTGTGCTAGACATCATCTAGGTGTTGGATGCTACATTTCACCAAGTATTTCTCTACCTGTGTAAGGGTAAGGGAAAAAAATCTATTTGGCATTTTCCAAAGCCATCTAATCATAATTGCTTATGGACTTTTAAAATACCATCCCAAGTAGATGAATAGATTTGGGGAATACTAACCTGGGTGATTATGGTTGCTCTTGAATGTATAATGCCCACCTCGAATGTCAGTTTCTTGGCTAATTGTATAGTTTGTACTCCAAGCCTAAATCCATTTTATATTTGCAAGTCAGAAAGAATATAGAGACAGGGCAAGGGATATATATATATAGCTCATTAAGATTGAGCATCTAGCACACACAAGGCCCTGGTTTCAATCCTCAGCACCAAAAACAGAAAAGGTAGTGGGCCCAAGTAAGTATTAGCAGGACTCAGGAAAACCTGAGCAGTGTACCCCTGAGAAAGAGCGCTTTTTCTCTGTTAAGTGCCCGTGTAGGCTGACTTGTTTGGAACCCCCTCTGGTTGTAATAACTTGTACTTTTTTGTTTATTGAATCAAACTGTACTTCTTAACAGTTCAACTTCATTTAGATGTTGCCTTTTGTGTTTCCAAATCATCTGGAGCAATGCTAGTGTTTCTTAATGCTAACACTTAAGATACTACTCAAGACCCGATGCAGAAAATGCCATGCGTTTCATAAATGGAACACGACTGGACGACAGGATCATTCGCACGGACTGGGACGCAGGATTCAAGGAGGGCAGGCAGTACGGGCGCGGGCGATCTGGAGGCCAGGTATGCAGGAAGGGTCTCTGGGCTGAGCCTTTGCCTGGGATTCCAGACAATATAGGTGTTTGGTCAGTTTGTAGTTACTTTTTGCCTACAACTCTGACAAAAATCACTCATCGATTTGATAAACTGTATTTGAAATCTAGAGACAGTATATAGTGTAAATGTCTACACAGAAGTGTTACTGAGTTTCTGCTAGAGCCAGGTGCTTGCCAAAGAGCATGCTAAGTTTGGCCTACTGGAATGCTCAACAGGCACTGAGCAGACTTGTGAGGAAGTCCAGCTGTTTGACTTGGTGGTGGACGGCATATTCACTGGCCCATTCTATGCTACAGCTTTGCGTTCTTTCCCTTTAAGGTTCGCGATGAGTATCGGCAGGACTATGATGCTGGAAGAGGGGGCTATGGCAAACTGGCACAAAAGCAGTGAGTGCCCTATCAGTGCAGAGATTCCTTCCTTCGGACTGCTGAAAAGGTTACCAGAACTATTTTGTTACCAGATCAAAAACTTCATTGAGGCTGGGAATGGAGCTCAGTGATAGAGGGGGAAAAAAAAAACCAACCAAGTTCCTCAGCAGCAGATTCCACCTATGATCTGTCAGCCAAAAGTACCACGCTTCTAGGAAGACTAGAAAAACGTAAACATCTATTTTCTGATGCTTCGGTCTAAAGAGGCTCATGATCTGCACTGGGACTTGGAAGGATTCTTTTTTACATTTGAAGTTTGCATGACGTAAAGTTAAGATAAAATGGAGTTTTGCTGTGTTATATAGCTTTACTGTAAAGTAGGAAATGTCTGACAACTGGATTTGTTTTCTGTGTTGAATTCTGATTTCTAAAGGCAAATTTTGGCCTTCGTAAATATTTGGCACAATAGCCAGAGGTCTCAGAGGACCCTCCCCACTTCATGCTTTACTTTCAGGAAACGGTGCAGGACCTGAGTTCTGCTAAATACATTTTTCAAAAGATGTAATGTTTTGCCTAGAGCTGAAAAGAAAGTCTAACACAAGATACTCAAAAAAGTTATGTTGCATTTGTAAAGCAATAGATGATTTATGTGTGAGCAGTTTTTCCTAATTAGAAAAAATACAAAATGTTTTCATCCAGCAACAGAGTATCTTCTAACATCCAGCAGTATGTGAAGGTCAAGCTGGAGCACTCTGAACATTTTTCATGTTAGCAGTGTGGGTTTTCGCATTCAATTCCCAACTGTTATTGGAGTTTTTTAAAAAAGCTGTTAACAGTTGCAAAGTAGTAAGAAACCATTTACAAACATTTACTGATACCCTATTCATTTGTAAACATGTTTTTCTGATTTGAACTAATTTATATTCTTCTGTGGTAAGGTTTCTAAAGGCCTTAAAACCAAAGATACTGGTTCCTAAATTGTCTTTTGTAACAGATTACAATAAAGTCGGACCAACTTATTGTCGTTGCAATCCTGTCTGTTTCCTCACTTACAAAGGAGGACATGTCCCTATTCAGGACTATAGATGAACCTGGGGGAGAATTCGAGTAGTTTGTAGAATTTATGTTACCTATTTCAGCCTGACATTACAACAGTTATAGCTTCACATGAAGAGAGAACTTGTGAGTGACAAAAGATGCACCAAGCAACCACTCACGGAGGAGTAAGTTTTTCCAGAACACACGCTGTGGACGACTGGAGGGGAAGGAGGCTGGGGTTGAATTAGGGGACCTGATGTTTCTTCTTTGGGCTTGATGCTAAACATGACTCCGTTCATTGCAGCCTCATCTCTGTTTCTCTCAAGAGCAGCGTCTAACTTTGCTCCTAATATAATCCCCAGGCATGTGTCTTCACTAAGCCTGGGGAATTTCAGAGTGTGTGAAGCATCAGATCTAGCCAGATTGGGAGCTGTACAATTACTGGGTTCTGAAATGTTAGCTAAAAAGTATAAAATTTGAGACTTGATGAAGAGTTCTGCCACCAGTGTGGCTGCCACTCACTCTCTGTGGCTGTTTAAGAAAAACTAAACACACAACTCTGCAGTCATACCACAATTCGGAGCGCTCAGCAGACACTCGGAGTGACTGTTGTAGTGAACGCAAACGCGGAGTCTGTCATTTGAGAAAATACTGCTGGACAGTGATGCTCTAAGGGCCGGCTGCTTACTCCCATATGGTCACTGTCCTGAATGAGCCCTCTCCGTGACTGTTGTCACCGGGCACTAAACAGTGCATGCACAGTATTCAACACAAGAGAACACAAGTTTATAAAGGCATTTAGTTTATTCTTCAAAAAAATACTTTGCTAGGAGGGTTGAGTACTGTACTTTTACATGATCTTTAAATAAATTCTTTTTCTGACCAACAAGTACCATTTAAGTAAACAACTTGTCTAGGTCTGTTTTTGTAACACCCAAATACAATTAGCACTTCTCTATGGTATTCCCTAGGTTTTATTTACAGGCCAGGAGGCAGTGCCCAGCACATAACTAAGTATGTGCTTTATGACAGCTGAGTAACTTGATTTCTTAACATCATCACGCAGAGCAGGTAACTGGTTTTTGTCATTCGTACTATTAACTCATTGTTTCTCACCTGAAGGGTCATGACCCACCCAGGTGCCCCCATCGCTCCTCACCCAGGGAAGCAGTGAACCTCAACTGTACAGAAGGGCATCTCAGATTAGGCAAGTGCTGGCTGTGTCCCAGTTAGTTCTGCTATTTTGTTCCAACTATAAATTCAAAACAACCATGTTACTCCTACTCCTACTAAGTAGAAAATACAATGCCAAGCTGAGTATGTGGGAATATGGCAGCAGCTGCTTCTTCTCCCTTCCTTACAGAGGATAACTGAAGGTTGATTCTCTATGATTCTTAAGAAAACTAAAAGATGACAATGTATATTCACTGCTACAGATTTAACTAAAGGAAAGACCACTGGACACAGCAGGTAAAGCCCACTAAGCCTGCCAGGCAGAGGCCTGGGCATCCTGAAGGTTTGTCAAATCAGCTTTTCATCTGTGTGTGGCCTGCTTGGCTCCGAGGCTCAGTCTGCTTCCTGTGAGCACACCCACACTTCACTAAGGGCCAAGCTACTGCCTGGAAAGCAAAGCTTCACTTCTCTCTCACCGACTGCCTAGAGTACATTTCAAAAATGCCTCTGTTACAAGGAAGCAATTGCTACAAACATCAACTTTTTAATGAAACTTTCTAATCTAGAAACTTTCTAGATGAGACTTTCTAATCTAGAACTGGAGCTAAACAAAGGTTTCTGCCTAATCACAAGGAGAGGAGAAAAAGCAACTATGAATGACAGAACTGGTTTTAAGAAAACAGCCACCATTTAGACTAACCATGCTGGGCACTGCACCCCAAAATGCCCCATTACACTGCATGTGAATAGCTGGACTTGGACAGCTCACAGCAGGTCTTTAAGCTCATCCCTGTGTCTCAGTGCTGCGTGAGACCGGTCCTCAGGTTAAAAGGCAGCAACCCAAGCTCTAGGCATTAGGGGGTTTCAGGTGGGCGGGAGACACGGCTCCATGGTGGAGCACTTGCCTGGCTCTTGGAGCCCTGAGCTCAATCACCACCACCACCACAAAAAAAAACGACTTGCAGAAACAATCTTTCCTGACTTTTCTGCATGACGGGTCTATCCCAGGAAGTGGTATATACTTCCTCACTCTGAAGGAAAGACATTTTGAATCAGTAGCCTCACTACTGGCTATTTTGATACAGGTACTACAAAAAGGCAAATATCTCATATACAAATTTTGAACAATCATATTTGCATAATTATGCCTGAAAACTTTTTTAAGAAGACATCTTTGCTGTTCTGACTTGTCATCATTCCTAACAGTGACACACAACCTTACCTGTAGCAGCATAAAATGCCTCTGTTCCCAGGCTTTTAATGACCTGACACACACTGACCTGGTCTTCTGCAAAGGAGTTTGAGTCTAGAGGACATGGAAGTGGAAGGGCTGGGCTACACGCTGGTGTTGGGAGCCCACATAAAAACCCAGTCTGACTCAACCCTCAGTTGGCGGCAGACAAGTCTTGTCTCGCCAGACCCACGGTCAAGTTACACTTTTTGTTTTTTCAGCACTCCAAACCTACCCAGGCAGAAGTTCAAATGTCTTCTGCCATTTGTTTGGTTTTTTCTGAAATAGCCTCTAAGTTTCTTACATACAGACTTTTTTCTTTTTTTTTTTTTTTCAGACTTTTCTCTCCCAGATCAGAAAAGATAACTGGATAAGATTAATGTGAATCTTTCCTTATTTTCTTTTAATCATGTCACAAAAGACCTGGGCATGGTGATACACATCTGTAATCCCAGCACCATGTGGCAGGAGGACTGCCACAAGTTCGAGGCCAGCCTGGGCTACATAGCGCAAGGCCATCCTGTACTACATGGCAAGACCATCTTTAAAAAAAGTCACAGAAGGCCAGATTAAAGGTTTAGCTCCATTGCTTTCATCCTAATGCAGCTAAGTATAAGGACAGGCCACCTTGTGGCCTGTCCCAGAAGACAAATTTCATTAGACAGGAAAATGCAACTCCTGTGCTAGAGTGTGGGCAGAAGCCACACAAGCCCTGCATGTCGCTGAGGTAACTAGAGAGGAGAGAGAGACACCGCTAAGACATCTCCCAGGGAACCAAACTGTCCATACCTCCCTCTCTCTGCCCACTTACGAAAGACTTGGTCAGGCTACAATTTGAATTTTGTATTTCAGGGATAGAGATGTAGTTAGTGAATTTTAATTTCTTCCACATAGAAGGCCACATAAGGGAAATGACAATTTGAAAATCACTTCTAGAAATGCTGAATTCTCATTTGTTTGACCACTAGTGTGATGGATGCTAAATTTTTTCACAAGTCAAAAACAAAACTGAAATACAGGGAATTCAATGTAGGCCTCGGACTGTAATTCCTAAGACCAAGACTAAAATCTCATTTGTTAGGATAACCGGCACCCAGGATGCTGCTTCTATGCAGACTCTGGCTCTCCCCAAAGTAGGCACCGTGCGCTGCCACGACCCTCCATGAGTGGACGGCCAAACATTCACAGCTACCTCTATGTCCTCAAAGGGAAGCCAGCCAGAGGTCATGCTGGCAAAGTAAACAGGACTGGCTCTATGGACCACTCCTCACTACCCTTTATGCCCCAAGAAGCACCTACTATTCTGAGTTATGCTGTATCAAAAACATCTTGCATCTTTAGGTTCTGGAATTAAAAGTTAAACCTGTATTCAGTTCACGTCTAACTAAGTTTCAAAAGTTGCACCAAATCTACTAGAGGCTTTTAATACTCTTCACTGCATGCTCTGTCTCTATGCATGCGTTTGGATAATAAATATTAAATATGGGAGGGACACGCGGAATCCACAAAATTAAAAATGAAACCAAAATGAACATTAAAAAAGTACATGGTAGCTGGAGAAATGAATAAGGGCAAAAATAAACTTGAGGTAACAATCGTGGCCCAATACCACTGATCTGAAATATCTGTAAAAATCCAAATAAGTGGAGATTCAAGTAACAAACCATCTGCTCCAACTTGGTCAGGCTTTGCGAGTCCTCGCTGACTTCAGTCCAGGAGCCGGCACTCACACAGCTCCTTGTAGATCCGCTTACGCACACGTGGCATGTCTTCTTGCGAAAACTGGAAAGGCTGCTCCAAGGCGAGGCACTTGCAGTACTGCAAAGGTCCCAGAAATATGTAAGTGGCACGTGGAGTAGGGCGCCAGCCAGCACCAGAGGCAGAGGCCAGTCTAAAGCAGCATTACAGGGTCTGTGCAAACGTGCAAAAGCATTGTTTTAAAGCACTCCAGATTACAGTTAGCTCTGCAGGCAAGTGGATGACAAGGCACTGCCCTCCCTCACTCCTTCCAGATATCATGCTGCAGAAGCAGCAACAGGGAAGAGAGAGGCTCCATCCCCCACAAAGCGTAGCCTGCCACTGACAATGCAGCTAAAGCGGCATGAATTTGCCCACAAACCCCAACATTCATGAGATTTGTGAATGAACCTATCCCTCCTGGTCTTCGCAAATTGCTAAATTCATGGATCATAAATATCTGTGTAACTGAAAATTTTCCATAGCTCTTGTAGACCTACCAGGGGATCTTCAGCATGACATGGCAGCTTCTGAATGTAGCACTTATTTAAAATCTCATTATGCAAAGACTTGCAGGTTGTCTGTAGATTCTAATTTTTTTTAAAGTTAATTCTGCTAATGCCAAGGGCCTCTGATACAGACAAATGCAAGTCCCTCTCCAGTGTCATCTGGCTTGCAAATGACCTGGTAAGACCCGGATAATACTCTTTGCTCATTCTTAGCCAGGAGAGCTGGTTCTTCCTAGAGACCACTGGGAAGGGCAGAACTGTGCCACTGCGTCTCAGCAATGCGAGAGGGCGGCAGAGGAAAAGCATTCTGCCTCCTGGATCTGGTATCTGCATACATAGGGATGCCATCGCTCCTCCCTGAACCCCACACACAATTCATACAGTGCAAATGCTGAAAAAAAATCTTTACCTGGAGCACAAAGACTCCACAGTCACTGTCATTTTTCTGTTGTGGAATACACTGAGAGGAAAAACAAAATGGCCATTAAAATATGATCAAGCACTGCTCTTAAACTGCTGTTGTGTGTATGCGTGGTGCTGGGGATCAGATCCAAGGATTTCATACCTGCTGGGCAAGTGCTCTACCACTGAGCTACATCCTGTTTTATGGACAAGTGAGCAAAAGACAGGAAACTTGCCTGTGTAGGAGAACTGATATACACCTCTGGTATCCTTTTTCTTTTTTACAGTACTACAGACTGAGCTGAGGGCCTTTGCACTGAGATGTATCCCTGCCACTTTTTACAAAATTTCAGACAGTGGTGGCACACACTTGTAATCCCAGCACTCAGGAGACTGAGGAAGGAGGATCGCCATGAATCTGAGGCCAACCTGGGCTACATAGTTAGTTTAAGGCCAGCCTGAACTGCATAGTGATACCCCATCTCAAAAAAACCAAAATAAATAAAATAAAATGAAATTCTGACCCAGGGTCCTGACACAGTCCCTAAGTTGTCCAGCCTGGGTTCAAATTTGCCATCCTTCTGCCTCAGCCCCCCAACGTTCTGGGATTACTCGTGTGCACCATCACTGCCAGAACCTCTGGTAATTTAAGCATGTGATTTTATGGTGACATCTGGCCACATTAAAAGAGCTATCCAGTGGCAATCACACTATAGAATACTTTGCTTAAATATGACTAATAGAAATTCAAATTAAAAGCCTATTTTTAAAACATCCATTTGGAAAGTTAGTTTCACTATCAATTCACTGACAATGGAATCAAAATGGACCTGTGGATCTCAGAACATATGCCTGGTTTTGAACGCTGAGATGTGCAACTCTGCTTGGCAGCTTGTGCCCTGTCACAGGTAATAAATACACAAGGCTGTCCCGGCTTTTGCAAGAAATCCTCATCCTAAGGCTGGGCATGGTGGCACATGCCAGTAACCTCAGCATTTGGGAGGCTGAGGGAGGAGGATCACTGCATTTCAAGGTCAGCCTGGGGTACATAGCAAGATCCTGTCTCAAAAAAACCAAAACCAAAAAACCCCATGAAGGTCAACAGTATGTTTCCAAAACAACCAGTTACTGTATTCTTCCTAAAGTGGGATATGAAAGATTCTGACTAAATTTAGAATATGTACCTAGATCGTCTAGTTGGGTAAATTCACAAAATTTACAAGTTCAATGCTGGCTTGAACCAAAAAGTTCAAATTAATTTTAAAAGTTAACTAATCTTGTTCATTTGGTTGTGGGTTAAAGGTTTATTCCAAGACTACATTGAGGTTCAAGGACCTGACTCTGCCAGTACTTCTGATGTCCTAGGGGAAGGGTCATAACCCAGCTTCAGTTTTCTTATCTACAAAATAAAGATGCTGTTCAGCACTAAATGACTGCCTCCTTCCCAGGTTCTAAGGGCTAAATGGAACCAAATAGTCATTTAGCATTTCTTCAAGACTACCTGGGTCATACAGAAATAGAGCCACATGGGGCCGGGGATTTAGCTTAGTGGTGTAAACGCCTGCCTGGCAAGCACAAGGTCCTTGAGTTTGATCCCTGGTACAAAAAAAAAAAAAAAAGAAAAGAAAGAAAAGAAAAGAAAAGAAAAGAAAAGAAAAGAAAAGAAAAGAAAAGAAAAGAAAAAAGAAAAAGAAAAAGAAAAAGAAAAAAAGAAATAGAGCCACAGGGCAGCCAAGCCCCTAACCAATTTGTTTCATACTCCAGCAACTGTATTCTTAGCAGCTACCCCAGGGATGAAAAGACTCAAGTGCTGCCAGGGAATGGAACCCTAAACAGGATTATCCTCTGGAGAGCTTCCTCTGGTTCCTCTTGGTCACTGTCACCAGCCCTCAACTCCCACCCCTTAGATCGCTCCCCGCCCTGGACATCCCACACATGCCTTAGACTTACCTTTGTAACAGCAGTCTGCCAACCCTGAAGAAATTCAGGTCTGTTTTTTTCTCTGGCTTCAGTCAGCAAATACTTTCTTATATTCTGGTTAAAAAGAAACCACAACACAGATGCTCTGTTCCATCAGTTGGTGAAAAATGGAACCTGCCCACAGCAGATAGAAGCAGCAGCTGCGGCCACAAACATACAGCAGAGCAGGTATTGAAGAGGTAGGGTAGTTAGTTCCATTACAGCTGGAACTTTAACCCTGACCTTCCATTTCGTATCGTTAAGGAAGATTTAGCCCTTTTGCATTCAAGGTATGAACTCAGACTGTGGACACCACTGTTTGTTTTACTTAGCAGGTTTTATGAGATGGTTAGCCACCCTTCCCAGCAGTAAGTCAATTTACATACTGGCAAGGCAAAAAGAAAGTCTGAATCACTGCCAATGCTCAACAGAGAAAAGGAACTCACAGTAGAAGTCAGTGGTAACTAAAACTAAGTGAAAAACTCCAGGTGTAGACAGACTCCTTATTTTTGAAGGCAGCAAGAAAAGTGACATCTGGTTTCAGAAAGTTATTTCAAACCATTCAGAACACTGAATACAGTCAGGCCCACTGTGGAAATCTCTACCATGATGAAGCCTGCTGGAGTTTCAAGCTGTTCCTTTGCCCTCAACCTCCTTCTGTCCTTATTTCTCAATGTATTAAAGTGACATCAGACGTTACATGAATTAAATGCTCCCCCCAAAGTGGAATAGAATAAGGTTATCTCTTTGGAGAAAAACTATTTGGTGAGAGCAGTTATTTTTGTAGGGGGTGATACTGGGGATTGAACCCAGAATTTTCACTCTGAACCACATCTTTACCTTTTCTTTTAATTTTGCGACAAGGTCTCATTAAATCAAGTTGCTCAGGCAGGGTTCAAGCTTACCCACAGCTCTAACATACAGAAGTTTTAAATTCCGAAATGGTTAAATTTATTAAATTGTTCCTTGTGTCTATTGGGCAAGTAACAAAACCCTTCTTACTCAAGAACATATCTTCTGTATTTTATTCAAAATACTTTCATAATTTTGTATTTAGAGCTCTTATATCTGAAATGTTTTATAAATAGTATTAAGTAGAGATATATATTTTACTTTTCCAAAAAGTTAGCTAATTTTCTCAGTGTTATAACTGAGTTTTCTGGGTGTGTGTGTGTGTGTGTGTGTGTGTTTGGTTTTGTTGTTTTGGTATGAGAATTGAACTCATGATCTTGCACTTACTAGGCAGGCACTGTTGCACTGAGCTGTATCCCCAGCCCGGGTTTCTGTTTCAAGACAGGGTCTTGCTATGTATTCACAGCAACCCTCCTGCTGCAGCCTCCTGGAGTACTGGGATTACAGTCATGTGCCACCATGCCTTGGCCTAAATAGCTTATCTTTCCCCAACTAAATTCTCATTTATACATGAGGTGAGTTATTTCTGGATTCTTCATGCTATTTCACGAATGTATTTGTCTATTCCAAAGCCAATACAGACAGTTTTTAATTATTAAAAAAATTTTTGAACCATGGTTTGGTAACTAGTAGAGTAACTATGCTTTCCTGGGTGTAGTTCAAACCTATTTTGGCTGTTCATGCATATGAATTTTGTACCATGAATTCTAGGAGCTATTTAAAGTCCATTTAAAATTCTATTGGAGCCGGGTGTGGTGGCACACGCCTGTAATCTCAGTACTCGGGAGGCTGAGGCAGGAGGATTGTTGCGAATTTGAGACCAGCCTGGACTACAAAGTGAGCCCAAAGCCAGCCTGAACTGGATAGTGAGTCCCTGTCTCAAAAATACAAAAAAAAAAAAGAAAAAAGAAAAAAAAATTTCTCTTGGGAAATTGATCAGGATGAAAATTGGTATCAGAGAGTTTGAACAGAACTGATCTCTTTCCAATATTTAGTCTGCTTATCTCACCATCTACTGAGATTTCTTTTAAGTATTTGAGAGCTTTTACCATAAAGGATTCCACAATTCTTGCTAAGGGATATATGCCTGGGTAGTTTCTGTTTTGCTGCTTTTGTAAACAGAATTTCATATTTTCTTTTCTTTCTTTCTTTTCTTTTAATTGGTACCGGAAATTGAACTCACAACCACGCACTTGCAAGGCAGGCACTTATGCCACTGAGCTAAATCCCCAGCCCAGAATCTCGTATTTTCAATGATATTTTCTAGCTGGTTTTTATCTTAGCAGGAAAATCCAGGAAAGATTTTCTAGCTTTTGCATTTTACCATCATGTTGAACTAATAATATGAATCTTAGCCAAACTCTAATATTGTGTCCATTGATTTTCATCAGTTGTGATTTCTTCTACTTATTTTGAAGATACAAACCAAACTTAGCTTTAAGAGAAACCCAGGAAAACGGTCTACCCATATTCAAGAAGCAGTCTTAAAGGAAACACACAACAAATGCTGACAGAAGTCCTTTACGGCATCTATGTACTTCCGAAGTTCTTTTCTCTGCACCTAGCTAAGAAAGCTCTCAGGAAAAATCTTTCTCTATGGCTCTGACTGCTGTTCTATCAGAGCTAAGACGGGATTTAGTCAATCACAAGATAAATTAGAAAACAGGCAGGATTTTAACTTACCTCTACACAAAACTTAAAATGAATGCCTTGTGAATCATAAAATGAAATAATTCGATTAGAGAGTGTCACTGTAATGAGAGACCAGTGGACTTCCAGATGAATAGGAATCAATAGAAGACTCTTTTTAAACAAATCCACCTATGAAGAAAAAGAAAGAAATCTTATCACCACGGATCAAACAGTAAATGGCAGCAAAAGGTCACTGTCTGACCTGTGACCTGCCCAAGGTCATAAAACTGGGAAGCACTGAGCCAACATCTGCACCCAGATGGTACTCTAAAGTCCGTACTTGTGACCATTAGGCTATAACATAAAAGGAAAAGAAAAATGAAGACACAGCACCGTGGTTTTTCATTTAACCTACTAATCTGTGTTTATCAACTGTCCAGTAGGACTTGGTCCCTTATTTTTATGCTTACCTAATTTTCTTAGGCACATTCTGACCTAGACCCCACTCTCCTCTAGGAAGAAACCACAATACCAGAACACAGCAAAAGGTCGGGCATGCCTACAATCCCAGCACTCAGGAGGCTGAGGCAAGAGGATCCTTACAAGTTCAAGGCCAGCCTTGGCTACAAAGTGAGTTGAAGACCAGCCTGAACTGCATAGCAAGACCTTGTTTCAAAAAGAAAAAAAAGTCTACTCTTCCATCTTTCTATAGACTATGTATAGATGTTAAGCTGGCAAGTGCTGAATCAAGTCTGCTTAAAGTTCAAATTGTGGCTCTTCTACTTAGTCATATGACTTTGTGCCTTAACATCCTTAACTACAAAATGCAAAAAACAATGGTACCCACCTTATGGAGTTGAGAGTAACAAAAGAACACATGAAAAAATGTACAGAACTGAGCTCATTAGCACATTATGAGTAGCCAATAAATCTTAGCTATCATCATTTCAAAATGCAAACCAAAAACAAAAACAAAACAAACTGACATCCAAAGCAAGTGGACACTGTCTCTCTCAGATGTCAAAATTAAATACTTTACAACTCTTTACATCCCAATGCATCCTTTACAATTCAAACATATCCTCTATGATCTAGACATTTTCTTTTCCACCCAAAATTTCAGTTGTAGACTAATAAAGAACTAAGTGCTGCATAAACATCAGTAAAAGTGCATGACTTTCTTTTTACAGGTAGTTTTTGAAAATCCTTTATAAGCTGGGGGTTTAGCTCAGTGGCGTAAGCGCTTGCCTGGCAAGCACAAGGTCATGAGTTTGATCCCCAGTGCAAAAAAAAAAAAAAAAAAGAAAATCCTTTATAGATTCCTTGGGTTAAAACAACTAAAAGACTATTTTAAACTTTACCAGATTCTCAGGAACCAATTTTGTCAGTCTCCTTTTGTGCTCTCTGATTTTCAGGTAATATCCTGCTATGATGATGGCTTTGCTGGTCTGCAGCACAGCCCCTAAGCAGCATCTCTAGACCTGGGACTGGGGGAGGTGGGCAGCCACCTGCAAGCTTCTCAGCCCCAGTTGTTCCTTGGGTATTATGCACACTCCATCTCATCGCCTGTCAACTGAGGGCATAAAGAGTAACTTTCAGGGTCATTTTCAGGGTGTGCAAGGAGACTCAAATCGCCAAATTTCACAGTGCTAATTCCAGCACTGTGATCCTGGAGTGCCACCTAGAAGTCTTCAAACCTCCAGTCGCCTTGCATTCAAGGAAAAGCAGAGCTCATAGACCACTCATAACAAGAACCCCACACACACAGAGGTGATCACCCTGTAACCAAACCTCAAACCTAGCCTGCTCTTCCTTCTGCTATTCTCCCTTCTGCTTCCAACTCTAATAAACCTTTCCATGCTTCACCCTGACATATCTGAAAATTCTTTTGCCGAGACATGGGTCAAGAACCTAGTTGGACTGAGCTAAGGTCCCCATCTCCTCCTAGAGGGACCTCCTGAGACCCCCCTCCAGTGACAGGGGCAACCAGGAAACATGAAACATGTTTCCTCAAGTTCCACAAGCTGTCCCAGCAAATTACGTAACTGAACCTAAGGAGAGCTGTGGGAACTGTGATTTACAGATGCATGGTCAGATGCTGCACAGGCAAAATGGTCCCAAGCCCCAGTGTGATCAGCATCAGGAAGCTTCAGTCTTGCAGGACCCAGCCCCCAACCTTGTGAGTCTATCTCCAGGTACGCAGCATCACAACTGGTTTGAACTGGAGTGCATGGCTGGTGTCCAACTCAGAACTGATGGCTTGCTGGGCGTATTCCCAGCACTTGGGAGGCTGAGGCAGGAGGATTGTCAGGAGTTCCAAACCACCCTGGGCTACACAGTGAGTTCAAGGCCAGCCTGAACTGCATGAGACTCTGTCTCAAAAACACAAAACAAAACAATTGATGGCTGGCTAGTGGGGATATAGAGCACTCTATGGAGAAACTGAGCTCACCCCTTCCCTCTTTCTTTTCTCTCTCTCCCTTTCTGTGCTGGGGATCAAACCCAGGGCCTCAGGCTTTCCCACTGAGCAACAGCCCCAGCCCCTGAATCTGCTTCTGTTCATTCCCTAATCTCTTCCATGTATCACTCCAGTAAAACTCATTTCTGCTGCAGAGCCTTTAAATACACTCTGGCTCTAGCTACAATTCTCTTCTGACCTTCAGATGGTTGGTCCTTGTCAGTAACCAAGTTTTCAGTGAACTGCGAGCTCTTCAAAGAGGCTTTTCCTTACTCCTCTCTGTACAAGCTAGTCCTCCTCCTTCCACCTCCTCCAGCTCCTTATCCCCCATTACTTTGCCCTCCCTCTTGCTTTTCCTCTCCTCTTTGCAGAGCTGGTGATCAAACCCAGGGCCTCCAAGCCTCCACTGTGTTCCAACATCTCCATAGCAAATAGTACTTAACACTCCCAAATTAAATTTTACTTACTGGCTTACTTCTAAGTCCCAAAACAAAGGCTTTATGCTTCTTTCTTCCTACTTCTCTATCCTCAATGACCAGAAAAGTGCTTGGCATACAAAAAGAAGTCAATACTTTGAACTGGTAATTCAGTACTTCATTTCACATTCCTTGAGCTTCACAATACTAAAAACTCAGGAAAAAGCAGCAATACAGAAATCACATACAGTAATCTATTTTTTTTTCCATCATATAGCCTATTTTTAGTTCTTAAGAACAGTTAACTTTACAATCTCAAAATAATCAATAGACATTGCTCTGGTATTATTACCTGAAATAAAAGTCCCCTATAAAGTTCACTCCAGGAGGGAGACAATAAATATACACTGTAGCGCTAAGAAAGAAAATAAAGGAAGAGAAAGGGAAGATGCTGGAGAACAGCATTATATTTACTTTTAGTGGTGCTGGGGACTGAACCCAAGGCATGTGCTCTGCCACTGGAATGGATCGCCAGCCCTGACGGATACTATTATGGGCAGAACAGCCAAGGCTGACCTCTGAAGAGAGCACAGGCTGCAATGAAATGAGGGCATGAGTCACGTGTGTATCCCAGGGAAGAGCATTCTCAGCAGATGAAAGACAAAGCACAAAGGCTTTGAGACCATGAGTGTCCCCGCGAAGCCCATGTGGCTGGAGCATGTGATTAAGGGAAGAAGAGTAACAAGACACATGACTTAACCTATATTTTTCAATTTACCATGACTTAACCTGTATTTTTCAATTTACCAAATCCAGAAACACCTTCTATCACCTTCTCTTTATAAAAGATACGAAATCTCTTTATAAAACATACTGATGGAGACCACTACAAAGTGGCTCTGAGTATGATTTAGAATTGAATCAATTGGCTTTCTATGTTTACTTATGAGTCTGTCCCTGGCCTAGGAGACTTGCTCCAACAGTGGCAGCTGGCATGCAGTAAGTACAACTCTCCATGCCCTCGGTCACAGCAGAGGCCTCTACTGCTCTTTGACATGGACACCCCTGAGGGCAAGAGACAGCTGCAGCTGAGGACACCTGGCGTTCACTCCAATTCTTGAAGACTCCAGGTGCCGCCATATGGCTCCTGCTACAGATGTCAACCTTAAGAGATGTTTACCGCTTTGACGCCTTATGTTTCTTGCTAAGAACTGGTGTTGTCAACTTTTCTGCTAAGAAAGGGTCCCTTGATCTGTATTAACATAGGAAAGTAAAGTTCTTTTTCTTTACATTCAGTTCCTCTTGTCATTTCTCATTGAGAACCTAAACCTGACTAGGTTAGTTTACAGAGCTTTGATGAGATTTTCACCATTTTTCTGTATTTATTATGCACAACAATAAAGTGTGATCTGTAATAGCAAAAAAAAAAAAAAAAAATTACTCCTTAGGGAAGTGTTTGATCTAAACTTCCCAAGGTCCTTCAGTTTCCTGTCTTTACCTCAGCTATCTCCCCCCTTCCCTCTGTTTGAAAACTCAATAAATGTCTTTGTCTTAGCTCCTAGAGAGTTGGTTTTTCCCCTTTGTTTGTTTGTTTGTGACAGGGTTTCACTACATGGTTCAGGCTACCTTGAACTCACTTTGTAGCCCAGGCTGGCCTCGAATTTGCATCAATCCTCCTATATCAGCCTCTTTCATACTGGTATTACAGGCTTGCGCCACCACACCCAGCTCCTAGAGGTTTTTTTTTTTTGCTCCTAGAGTTTTGACCTTCCTGGACCCCACAAAGGTTATTACTTATCTTTTCAATTTAAGCCTTTGCCATAACTCATTTTAGGAGATGGGGGCTAGGCCAAGTCCTCAATAACATATTTTTCACTCTTGATTTGTTAGCATCACATCAGTTTGGAATAAACTTACTTCAAGAAATAGTGACTAAATCACAATATTCACTATTAACATATTCCATGAAACTGATTTATCAACATATCCAGCTTTCTCATTTTTGTTACTATAATTAGCAATTAGATGAACTTTCTTGTTTTTTTTTAACATACAGAACTTTTGGAAATTTCTTTGGAATTGTCAGCAAGTGAATTACTAAATCAAAGAACTGAAATTTACAGTTGGAAAGATTATTATAAATCAAAGGTGAAGTTTAGAGGAATTAGATAATCTGACCAAGACTTATAGCTACTTAAGGGGCCAAACTAGTATGTGAACTCAAGTCTGATTACTGAATTCACTGTAACTATTTCCCAAAATTTGTACTCTTCTCAGTATGTATTTTACACAAAATTATTTCTGTCCATAACTACGTAAGGTAAGACTCACTCTTAGTGTCTACAGTCCATCCAGTAAAAATGTTTTGTGTGTGTGTGTGTGTGTGTGTGTGTGTGTGTGGTGTTGGGATCAAACCCAAGATCTTGCACATAAAAGGCCAATGGACTACATTACATGTCATGTCCCCAGTCCTCCATTCAGCACAAACAACAAAAAGTTAGCCAGGAGTGGTGACAAACACCAATATATCCTTCCACGGCAGAAGGATCTAAAGTTCCAGCCCAGCCCGGGCAATTCAGCAACTTAGCAAGACCCTGTCTCAGAATAATCAGTACAAAAGGGATACAGGTCAGTATAAAGGACTGGGCTTCAATCCCCATTACCAATCAATCAGTAAAAAGTTACAGGACCTGAAGAACTGACAGGCATTTAAACTTTTTTGGTAAATTTTGTCAAAATATCAAAAACAACATAAATGAGCTTTTAAAATAATGCTTCTGGCAGTCACTGAAAACATTTTACCCTGACTTATTTCATTTTGCAACTGGTCAATCTAAGTAAGGGTCAAGCTGAGTATCCTGTCCAACTTGTTAACCAGTTAACAGCCACGCTGCACCATGAACGATGTTCTTTCAGTTCTGCATACACCAATCCACTGGGAAATGCAAAACCCTCACTTAGTGTCTTGCCTTTCAGACAATGAGATTTTTTAAGAAGTCACATAAAGTTTATTGCTAATTAACATATTACATTAAAGTTCTTATCCTCCTACCCACAGTGGCCTATTCCCCTCTTCAAATTTAGAATAAGAGAAAGATAATACCTTTTTGGTCCATCTCTTAACTCCATTATATCCTTTGGTTACCAGCTGTCTGTGAAAAAAGCTGTTGAAGAAGTGAACCTGGAACAGACACCAAATACAAGCAACCAGATTATATAAGGCTGTGCCCAGATTTAACTTAGAAAGAAAATGGAAAATGTTTAAATGTGTGAACATAAAATAGACAAAAGGAGGAGGAAAAGTTTCTTCTTTAAAAAAATGATCAAAATACAGACAATGTATTACATGGTTTACAGAAGATTCTGTTCCAAATTTTCCTTAGAATGACCTTGAAGCTGAGGTGCTGTCAGAACTAGAGTGGGGCAGTAAACAGATTACCTGAATCCAATCAAGCAGAGAAGCAATCTGACAAATCTCTCCAAATTAGGTGATAAAGTTCAAAGAGGCTATGAAAAAATGAGGGAACGATACCTTGAACTCAAGGGATACGGATTACAAAACAAACCTCAGCTGAAGGAGGTAGATTTGGAGATTCTTCTATCACAGCTATGAGAAGGCCTTAGCACAGTCCCTTCGGGTACCAAGAGAATTACCCTGGCCACCGGGAATGTCAGGACCTGGATCCTCAGCTTCAGGCTCCTGGCTTACAAGTGCTCCGGCTCATGTGGAACAGTGCACACACCGTGATCCTGAAGTATTCACTCTGACTCTGACTAACTGGAGTTATCAAACTGTTCCTTGAGCACTGAGGTTCTCAGGGTGTGGTACCAGACCAGAACAATCAGCAGCACTTGGGAACATGTTAGAAATCCAAATCTGCAAGCCCCACCACAGATCTGCTAAAACAGAAACTCTGTGGGTGGAAGCCAGTAGTCTGGTTTTCTAAAGCTTCTAGATGATTCTGAGGCACATTCTTTTGGGAACCAAGCAGTGGAACATAGATAAGACGAGCTTGTGCAGCTGTCTCTGAAGCTGTGCATGAAGCTGGCATGCATCAGAATCTTCTGGGGAGACTGTGAACACCCAGAATGTTGGGCCTCTGGGCTGCAGCCTGAGACAGCGCAGTTCTAAAAGCTCCCAGGCGATACTGGTACTGCTGTCTGGGGACTACACTGTGACCCACTGCTGCAGCTGAGTGTCCCTACCATGCACAAAGCCCAGGACTGGACTACCGGCCCTGCAAATAAACAAATTAACTGTTTCTCTACTATATTCAGAATACAAAATATTCCTGTGATCCCAAAATGTAGGGGTATATTTCCGTACCAGCAAGCAAGCAATCAGTTCTTTATTGAACACTAAAATTAGATTTAGAATTAAATGTAGAGGTAATAAAGGTAAGTCAAATCTTTGAAGTCAGTAAATTTGTACGTGTTCAATCTCTCTGATTAAGAGCATGACAAAAAATGTGTTTAACCTCATGACTCTCATTTAGAATGCACAAGAGATTTGTAATTTTAAATGTAAAATTACCGAACATTTTCTGTATTTATGAAAAATTATAAGCTTTAAGTATTGGATATACTTTTATTTATTCATGGTACTGGGGATTAAACCAAAGGCCTTTTGCACTAAGCTGCATTTCCAGCCCTTTGTCTATTTTCAATGAGACGGTCTCACTAAGTCACTA
This sequence comes from Dolichotis patagonum, assembly GCA_004027295.1. Classification (NCBI taxonomy): domain Eukaryota; kingdom Metazoa; phylum Chordata; class Mammalia; order Rodentia; family Caviidae; genus Dolichotis; species Dolichotis patagonum. The sequence continues at coordinate 29,286 of PVJX010003355.1, forward strand.
AACTGCTCAGGCCATGCTTGAACTTGTGATCTTGCCTCAGTCTCCTAGAGTTCTGTAAAGTACTCAAAAAATTTTTCTGCCTAGTGGAGTGCTTAGAAAGACATATTAAGTTCAAATATGGTTTTAGTATGTAACTAAGCTCTTTAAGAGAATTTATACTTAGTGGGTATTGTCTCTGTGCTTGAACTAAGTATCAAAGGTTTTTACTTTGAAAAAGTGAAGATAAAAACTATTTTACTTTTTTGGGGATAGGAGGTGGGGTTTGAATCCAAGGTCTTTGCACTAAGCTAGACTGCACCCCTTTTTTAAAATTTTGAGATAGGATCTTAGTCCCCAAATTGCCCAGTGGGGGTGGAACTCTGCCTCAGCCTCCTAGAGTGTTGGGATAACAGGCATCTGTCACCACACAGGAGGGGGGGGGGCTCTATTTCACATTTTTAAAGAGAGTTAAGACTTTAAATAGTCCCTTTTGTGCATATTTCCCCTAAGAGTCCCTTTACATAACAATAAAAACATCTACCTGGACACAAATTAGAAACAAAAGACAGGCACTGTGAATTTCTTATGCAGAAGTCATTTGATAAAATTTAAACCCAATCTTAGTACATTATCAAGACATAACCTAACCCTTTTCTTAAAATCTAAGAACTATTAAATAATTTTATTAAAAACAACAACAAAAAAAAAACCCTATGCTGTTCAATACACAGGTCTGTCCTAAGAGGAAATGTTCACTTACTTTATCTGGGACTGCATCCATTATCAGCTCGCCATACATATTAATGACCTATGAGAAAGTAAAATCAGCTTACTAACCCTGTACAAATCAGAATTTCTAAAGCAGAACAAATAACACTGACACTAATAGCAATAATCAAACTTTCTGGATCCTAGTATTAATGAGTGAGTCACTTGAGTACAGAAGAATCTTAAATTCCTAGAGATAAATATAAGGTCAAATATTTATGATAACTGACCAATGTTCCCTGCACCTTTGATACACTGAGAACCTGTGACACACCAACCTGGTCATTCAGCCAGTTCTGACCATCCAGGGTGGCCAGATCATCCATATCCAGCATGTGCTTATTGTAGAAGATGCGAAAGTTGCATTTTTGATGTCTGGCCCGATAGTTTGTTATTTCCCTATTAATAAATGGTTTTCTGAAATAGATTTTGAAAGAAAATGGAACAAACATGAGTTGTACTCAACATATTAACTATCTTTTCCTAAATTATTTTAACATGTTTAATTTTAGCACCACTGACATACCTATTAGAAAAGTCTTCATTAAAGACATCTTTTAATCTTGCAAGGACATCTTTTTCACTGAGTGGGACCAAACTGCCATACTTTTTCATAACCTCATCTAGGAATCCTTTAATAAAGGAAGAAAAATTAAGATGGAAAACAAACTTTTCAGCGAAGTCATTCTCCCAGTATTTACTATATATGCAATGCTTAACACCTTCCTACTTCTTTATTACAACACGGTATATTCTTATATAAATAAATTGTTTAAAGTTTACCCCAGCTACTCAGCAGAATGAGGTAGGAAGATCACAAGTTCAAGGCCAGCCTGGGCACCTCGGTAAGACCCTATCTCAAAATAAAAAAGGGCTGGGGTGGGGGTGGGTGTGTAGCTCAGTGGTAAAACACTTCAGAGGCCCTCAGTTTGACTGCAAGTACTGCAAAAAGGAAAAAGAAAACAAAAACTAAAATAGATTAAGTCCTTACATTATTATAAAGAGAGAGAAATGCCATGAGGCACTATCTTATACTGAGTTTTTAAACTACTGGCACATTATTAGAGAGCTGGCTAAAACTAAAGACTGTCACATTCCCATAACATAAGGGCCACGCCCTCCCTGCAAATGGCCATTTAATCTAAGTTTTGATTTCCCTAGGACACATTTGCCAGAGAAGCCACATTTAAACCTGTATATTTTCATTATATGATTTGCTATAATTGTATAAGGTTTAAAATTCTTTGTTTTTATTTATTAATTTTTATGTTTGGTCCTAGGCATTGAACCCAGGGCTTTGAGGATACTAAGCACACTCTAACATGTTATACCTCCAGCCCCAAGATTTTAATGCTTATGGAGTCTTCTGTTTTTTGACAGGGTCTCACTCTGTTGCCCAAGATGGTCTCAAACGCAGAATCAAGCAATCCTTCTGCCTCAGCCACCGGGAGTAGTGGGACAGGCCTATGAAAAGATGCTCAACATCACTGATAAGGAAAATGCAAGTTAAAACCAAAAGTGAAATACCTCACCCATGTTAGAACAGCTTTTATCAAAAAGGCAAATGTTAAATTAGTATAACCATTATGAAAAATGGTATAGAAGGCTCTTAGTCAAAAACAGAGGCAGGCATGGTGGTATACATCTGTGATCCCAGCTGCTCAAGAGACCAAGGTGAGAGGTTCACAAATTTGAGTTCAGCCAGGGAGACTTAACAAGGCTGTTTGGGAGCAGGGGCAGGAGTAGGGAAATACACCTGAAAAATTTATTTCTATGAACACAGTCCCCATAATCAGGGCTAAAGACTCAAAAGCAAAGAACATGATTTTTGTCTAGTTTTCTTTTGTCTTTTGTGGCGTGAGGGGCACACTGGGAAGTGCTTTACACTGAGCTACACTGCTAGCCCTAGGTTTGTCTGCTGAGGTGCAGAGATCGAGTGTGGGGTCTCAAGCATGCCAGGCAAGCACTCTGCCACCAAGCTCCACTCCAAGCCCAACTCAGCCGCAAGTACACTGGCAGCACTAAGGACTGAAACTCAGGGCCTTCACACTGAGCTATATGCTAGTCCTTTATTTTTTGAGCTGGTCAATCAGTGGCCTGGCCTGGGCTTGAACTTGTGATCTTCCCACCTCAGCCTTCCAAAGTGCTAGGACTACAGATGTGTACTACTACATCTGGCTCTGAGTGTTTTTTAAAAATTATTTATTAAATGTCCTCCTGCAAGTTTAACAGCTTAACTAAAACATGATTAACATACCACTACTTCCACCCTCTTACAGAGTACAATTCAGCCATGCAACCATGCTACAACCTAATTCCAGAACATATACACTTCCCCCCAAAGTCCTATACCTATTAGCAGTCACTTACCAGTCTCCTCTCTCCCCAGTTCCTACAAATAATTAATCTACTGTATTTATGACTTCTGGGCATTTCAAATATGACATTATAAGTTATGTGACCCTTTTGTGTCTAGCTTCTGTCACTTGGCATGTTTTCAAGATTCATCCACACTGCAGCATGTACTAGTATGTCACTCCTTCTCATGACACAATATTCCACTACATAGATAGACCAGATTTATTCATTTGTCGCTTGGGCTTTTAGGTTGTTTCCAGCTTTTGTCTCTTAGGAATAACGCTGTTACAAACATTCACATGTAAGTTTTTGTGTCTGCTCAGTAGCAGAACAAGTGCTTAGCATGCATGGGGCCCTGGGCACAATCCTCAGCACCAACAAAAAGATTCTGTGGGGCTGGGATCATAGCTCAGTGGTAGAACATTTGTCTAGCACACAAGAGACCCTGAGTCTCATCCCTAACACCACCCCATGCATGGAAAGTTTCTGTGTATTTGTTTCTATTAAAATTTTTAATCCACCTGGAAAGCACTGTGGCACAGGAATCTATTCCTTTTCCTTCTAAAATGGGCAACTAACTTTGACAGTCATTTCTCTTAATCCTTAGTATGCTGTGCTTCTACCATACAAAATTTAGTGAGTTTGGTATGTATATCATATATGTTTTAATCCTGATTTACTCAGCCTTTCCAATTTGTTCTGTTCTTCCCTTTGCATTGTGGATTGAGAAAGCAGGGCAGGCCTAGTGCAGGGGAAGTAACTGCTCTACTGCTAGGCTAAGCTCAGCTCCACCCCGGCACCAAGCATTTCTAATCTGAAGACTCACACATTTCTCTCTAGTTCTGGGAAATACCCTGTTATTTTCTTCAGTTTCCCTTCTAACACTCCTAGCATGCCTTGAGACAGAGGTTAGAACTTTAGTTCTTCTTTAACATGAATGAAGAACTTAACACTTGCAAAGTAACTCATGAACAGAAGCCAAGACTTTCATATACTACGCTCAAATCTTTTACAGTTGTCTTACACAAGCATAACGCAACAGTGACTATTTTTGCAAAAACTCATAAGCAACTTACACAGCATTCAACACGGTTTTTCAGGGAGTAACTTTTTTTTATACACATATGTTTATGATGAAATAAATACTAAATAAAATTATGAAACTGCAGTAAGTTTCCTATCAGGGGCCAGTAATTTAGCTCAGTAGTGTAAGTGCCTGCCTGACAAGCCTGAGGTCAGAGTTTGATCCCCAGTACCCCCCTCACACAAAAGCTTCCCATCAGTGCAACTTAATAAATATGTAAATCAGCTGAAAGGCATTAATGCACAGTCATATCACAGAGTGCTGGCATCCGGCACACCTTACAGTGTAAGTCTGGCTACTTATGGACAAGCACACCAAGAAGCAGCAACGGTGCCAACTCCTACACTGGTTCGTATTTTGACTGCTTTACTAGTCCTGGCTGCTTAGCTGCAGCTCCCTTATTTGCCGGGTGTGCCTCCTCCAGCATGTCGGCTTCCTTCAGATCATGAGCTCACCTCTACTGGGTAACTCGAGGAGGTAAGGCTTGGGATGGGCAAGAGCTGCTGCTCTGCCCTCAACCAGTGGAGTATTCCCAGCATTCACCTTGACAGCAATCAGCCTGGTAACTCCCTCTCTGCCCAGATGAGGTGTGGCAAGGCAGGAAGGGCTTCCCCTGCAGGGCCACCTTCCTCTATGGGTCTTGTCTTGTACTTCCACTTCTCGCTAACACGCACCTGTAGTGTTCAACCATTTCCCTGCCACCGATCCTTCCTCCCTCTGGACCTTCCCTCCGCTCCCTGCCTTAGGAGAGCTTCCTAGTTTCTGATTCATCCAAACTCTCCTCGGTGTCTTTGAACTTGGGAGATACATCTGTGCTTTCAATATATTTTCGCTACTATGAATTTGGTAGCAAGGACAGATTTCATGTACCATACTTCTTCCTCATAACCGTGGAACCCGTACAGTTTCTAACAAATACGTTTTAGTAAGTGAAGGAAATTTTCTCTATTCCTAGTTTTTTAGGAGATGTAAACTTTAAAGCTGAGTTTTACTAACAGGCTTTTCAAGCACTAAGCTTGCTAAAATGTCATAATTTCTCTACTTCAGCTAAAATAATGAATTACACTACAAATTCTTAATTCATATGAAGAATTCCTATGTCCTCAGATGCTATAGTTGTTCTACAGGTCGATTCATATTTAAAAGTGTTACATCCAGTAAATGGTATTTGTGTGTGAATGTCAATTCTTTCAGGTTTAAGTATCATGGTCTGTTAACTTTTTCTTTTTTTTTTTTTCCAGAGGTAGGGTCTCATTATGTATCCTAGACTGGCCTCAAACACAGCAATCCTCCTGTTTCAGCCTCCCACGTGCTGGGATTGCAGGTGTGTTAACTTATTAAAGACATTCATCTAGTTTGTGGACAATAGTAACAGAAATTGTACAGATTTGCTAGCATCCTCCTTTGTGTCCTTTGTGGGGAACTTCTTAGACAAATTTAATTGCTGGGAAAAGGACTGTTTAAACTAATGAGAACTAACTCTAATAACGTCTCAAAAAAAAGCCAATTATAACAATGTATTATATCTGCGCAGATACATCTTATACAAATGCACAATATATATACACATTCATCCTATGTATCTGCATGTATTTTTTTTTTTAAACAAAATTGTATTGTACTACCAGTCATGCTGGCACCTGCTTGTAATTCCAGCACTCAGGGAGGCTGAAGTAGGAGGATCACAAGTTTGAGCCAAACCTGGGAAATTTAGCAACTCAGTGAGACCCTGTCTTAAAAAATTAAGGGGCCGGGGATTTAGCTCAGAGGCTCAAGCACTTGCCTGGTAAATGTGAGGTCATGAGTTCGATCCCCAGTACCAAAAAAATAAATAAATTAAATAAATAAATAAAAATAAAAATTTAAAAAGGACTGGGGGGGGTGTAGCTTAGTGTGAAGGCCTTGGGTTCCATCCTCAATACCAAACACATGCAAAAAAGTATTCATACCATTTTGCAACTTGCTATTTAAATTTCATACAGACATTTTTTAGTCTAAAAATATAAACGTAATTCATTTACTTTGCAGTGCCAGGCTGGGGATATAGCTTAGCAGCACAGCACCTACCTGGTAAGTGCATCGTTGTAAGTTCGATTCCTGGTACTAATAAATAAATACATCAGAATGCAGTGCCGAGGGTGGAATCAGGGCCTCACACATGCTAGTTACTCTACCAGTACACCACAATTTTGAATCTTAAAACATCTGCATAGTACCCCATGTCCTAAATGTGCTGTAATTTAGGCTTTAACAGAAATTCTTGGTGTTTTCAATTTACTGTAACAACACAAGTGATACACCTACATAAATACATTTGTACTCTTTTACAACGAGGATAAATTTCAAGCAGAAAAATGGTTCCAAGACTAATACTCCCACATTGTCTTCCCAAAATGTTTACTCCAATTCACTGTTTTAAAAATTTTTGTTTTTGTTTTTGTTTGTTTTGTTTTGAGACAGGGTGTCTCGCTATGCAGTTCAGGCTGGCCTTGAGCTCACTCTGTAACCCAGGCTGGTCTCTAACTCACAATGATCCTCCTGTCTCAGCTTCCACAGTGCTGGGATTACAGGCATGTGCCACTATGCCTGGCTCCAGTTCACTTCTTAATGAAAAGTTTGACAAAAAGACTTTTATTCTGAAACAGGTTCTCACTATGTAGCCCAGGCTGACCTCCAAATTGATTCTCTTGCTTTAGTCTCCTGAGTGCTGAGATTACAGGTATGCACCACCACACTACCAGACCCAGGGAAAGCAGCTGCTGTGTTGTTTTTCTTTGTAAAAAACAAAGTACTAAGGACTGAATTCAAGGTCTCTGCACTAAGCTACAACCCTGGTCCAGTTTTTATTTGGAGACAGGGTCTCATTAAGTAACTAAACTGCCCGGGAATGGGCTCCAACTTGTGATCCTCCTGCCTTAGCTTCCCAGAGTGTGGGAATTACAGGCCTCTGCCACCAGGTCTGGCTAACAGTAAGCCTTCTAAACGTGATGTGAAAAATAGAAGTCAGCTGGGGGTGGTGATAGGTGCCTGTAACCCCAGCAATCTGGGAGGCTGAGGCAGGACTGCAAATCTGACCCCATTCTGGGCAACTTAATGACTTAATGAGATTCTGCCCACATAAGGGTTGCAATGTAGTACAGTGTGAAGAACTTGGGTTCAATCCCCAGTACTAGAAAACAAATCCTTTGTATACCCTTAGTTTATAGAAGAAACAACTGGAAATCAATTCAAGTGTCCATCTAATCAAGGATTAATTAAATAATTAATGGAACATCTGAGTAACAGTGATACAAAAATCATCAAGAACATCCAAAAGCGTAAAGAAAGCCACAAGTGGGAGGACTCTTGCAGAAAGGAGAAGGGACAACAGATTTGGGTCAACAGATTTGGGTGGGGGACAAAGGACAGTGCCTACCAGAAAGGCAGATGGACAGCTGCTCGTCATCCACAGGTGACGCCTTCTGACTATTCTTGCCACCTCGCAAGGGACTCTCTAGCTTGAGTTCACTGCATGCCAGGGGTGCTTCGAGCGGACTCTTACAGTACGGGTGGTCCAGCAGCTTGGAGCTGAGGATGTTCTGCTTGAGTGCCCCTTCCTCCTCCATCTGGCAGCTCTCAAGCTCTGTAGTCTGGTGGGACACAGGCCCATCCACACCACTGCCGGCTTCCTCGGCTCCAGGCACCGCCAGCTCTACCTTGCTGTCACCCAGGGCGCCCATCCCATTCTCCCGACTCAGAGCCATGGCATCTCCCTCAGTTTCCAAGGAGAAAATGTTACCCAGATGACGCTCTGATAAGGGGCGCTCACCAGTCAGCTCTGCACACTCCCACCGAGGGGAACAAGGCGTCTGGTCCCAGGCATCGGTGGCACCGCCATTCTGCTGGTCTAGGAATGTGTTGTCTACATGGGGCTCCTTGCCCACACAAAGGCTCCCTTTAGCACGGCCTTCAGACATGGGAAAGTTCTTTCCCTTTGCCAGCACATCACTGTCCATATCTGGAGTGTGCAGCTGACGCCGGCAAGAAGAGTCTCTAGGTTCTGCAGAAGGGAACGGGCTGCAACTGCCACCCTCCACGTTATCCCTAAGGGTCTCTTGATGGTCTCCAGTGACCTTCTGTACCCAGCTTCGCTGGGCTTTCCTTAGCTTACAGACTTTGCTTTTTGTTCTGAAGTGCTGGGATCTGAGAATCCTATACTGAAATCTTATCATGGATAATTTTTCATACATCATAAGAGGAGACACTTTTACCCTTCGATGTTGGTTAAGTTGGACCTTTCTTGGACTCAGGAGTCCCCCATTCCTGTGGCGTTCCAGCCCTTGGTAGCAGCCATAACAAAAGCGTTTTCTTTTATGGTTGCTCAAAGTGACCACAGTCTTGCCGTTCTCCCCTGGACCCTGGTTCTCCCCACTGAACGTCATGGGAAAGTCAGGTGATGCTGTCCTAGGTCTGCGACCGTTGGCCTGACCTACAACACTGTTTGCTGGCAAACCAGCAACTGCCTTGAAGAGATTCTTCTCTCCACAGGATTCACAGTCCAAGTTCCTTGCTGAGGACGGCAACTTCTCTGCATGGAGTCTCCGGAGGCCTCTTGAGGAAGAAATGAAGTACTTAGTTTTCTCTCCTTCCACTTGAGAGGACACAGTACTAGCATTTGGAGTAGCCACACTGGGCTTGCTCTTGGCACAAAGGGCTTCATCTTGGATCCATGTTTTCTGAATTTCAAGAGACTTCTTTCTACACTGGAAATACCCCAGCTGTCTGTTCCAAGTGACTGGCCTTCCTAACTTAGCTTTCAGAATGCACAAGTGTTGGTGAAAATAGAATTTCTTAAAGCCTACAAACCCTGTATTCCATTTCTCAGAAAAGGCAAAGTGAATTCCTTTCCTCCATAGACTTTTTCTCTGTTTTTTCATTTTTCTGATGCATAATGAGATCTGGATGTAGCTACGGAGAAGAAAACAAAGAAAAGTTACAAATCACTGTAAACATAAGGTTAGGAAGACATGCACAGCAATTAAGGTAGAAAACTGATAAACAAGCATATATACCTCAATGTAGGCTGTGGGACATAACAAAATCTTACCTGATCAAGGTTTTCATCAAAATGAAAATTAGAGAAGAGGGAAGAATGGGCACTTTAACAACACCTACTTGTTATACATCCATCCTGGATAGAACAAGTTTTTTAAAAACCCACTGGATCAGCATGGTGGTGCACTCCTGTAATCCCAGCACTCAGGAGGCTGACACAGGAAGACTGCCCATGTTCAAGGCCAGCCTGGGATACATATGGCAGTGAGCTCAATACCAGCCTAATCTTCAAAGCCAGACTCTATCTCAAAAAATAAAAAGAGGACGTTGGGGCTGGGGATTTACCTCAGCAGCATAAGCACCTGCTTTGCAAGCATGTGGTGGTGAGTTCAATCCCCGGTACTGATAAAAAAAATTTAAATGAATAAATAAATAAAAAGAGGATGTTGATAATGTAGCTCAGTTTGAGATCCAGGGTTCAGTCCCCACTACAGAAAGTAAAAAGGTTTAAGAATCATTTCCCAGTGGCCCTGAAGCAAGGCCAGCAGATCGCTGTAGCTGCTGGTTTCAAACAGGAGCCTAAAGAGAATTCTTTCTGTGGTCTGTTAGCCATTTCAGAACTTTGGAAATGGAATGCTCAATTCATCAGAAAGAAATAGCAGGTGAGTATGGTGCACTTTAGGGGGGCTGCAGGGGAGAAACCCTGGTGCCTCGGGACCTGCACTATGCAGTTGACTCGGGGTGCCGGGAGCACAAGGAGCTCCTCCCCTCTCTGGGGGGCGGCTGAGTGTGTGGCAGACTTTCAGCAGCCCGAAGGAGAGACACCCTGGTGCATCGGCACCCACACAGTGCGGTTGACTTGGGGTGCTGGGAAAACAAGGAACTCTTCCCGTCTCTGGGGGGCAACTGTGATCCTGCCCGCGTGTGGGCTGAGAATCAGACATCTCATGTCGTCCTGTCCCCGATCCCGTGTCCCCCCTCCCCCTTCCTAGAAAGTGGGAGCCAGTGAACTACACATCTTGTGAAAAGATTGGCTATGTTATTTAGCATGAGCTCTCCATATGCAAAGATAAGGACAACCATTTGGAAGAAAACAAGAGACAATATGACAGATAGTGAAGATCTCTGGTTGTCTAGCTTTGAAATTTATGCTTTCTTATGTCCCATTCTGTTCTGTTTTGTTGTGTTTAATTTTACTCCCTTTTAAAATAAAATTTAAAAAAAAGAAAAAGAATCATTTCCCAGTATGTAATCAATTTCTTTTCTTCCCTTCCCCCTTTTTTGAAGTGCTTGAAATTGAACTCACGTCTGTGAGCCAGGTAAAGATTCTACCTCTGAATTACATCTCTAGCCCTTTTTATTTGATTATGACACAGGATCTTACTAAAGTACTCAGAGTAGCTTCAAACTTGCAATTCTTCTGTAGTCAGGTTCTGTGGGAGACATAGGGTAGGGAGTTAGGAGAGGAGCTCTAAGTGTGCTCAGCTTTGCATTAGCTATGTAACTGAGTCAGCCAAACTCTGTGTTCTCATTTGTACAATGAAAGGTAGGGAAGGGAAGGGGACTGATTTCATATCCATTTACTTATAACTTACTCCACAGCAAAACAACTTTTTTCATAGAGTACATTTTTTAAAAGTACAGCACAGGAACCTTTGCTCTGTGAGGCTGAGTACCTATGACAGCAAGAATATGGGTGGAGCTGGCAGAGGAAGGACTGATTGAGAAAGTCTGAATAAAGCAGGCACAGTGACCCACACATGTAATCCCAGGACTCTAGGTGAGTAATCGACTCATGGCATTAGTACCTCTTTCTTGCCCAGCCAGTGTCTCTGGGTGACTGACTACATAGGATGGACTCCAGTGGGCCCTCTCACCCAGTCACTTGCTCACAGGTCAACAAGGAATAAGAACCAGCACAGCACACACACAACCTTCAGGAACAGTGACAGATGGGAACAAAGCCAAACATAATTTGTCTCCAAATTTAGTAAGATCTAATGCAAAGAATGATCAGAAAATATGGTGAATGTTTCCATTTAAGGGTCTGCCTTTGTTACTTGTGGTGCTAGGGAACTCAAGGCCTTGTTGGGCATCTCCCCCTGAGCTACACCCCCAGCCCTGAATGGGTAATTTTTATTTTCTGCATAATTTTTTTAAAAAGAACTTATTATAATAAAAAAAAAAACCCAAGAATAATGGATAAGTGTGTTCAAAACAAGGGGGAGAATTTGAAGGGGAGCTGAAACATAAGGAAGCAGTCCAGGAGACCAGGAAACAAGCTAGAAGACCTCACATAGGTTTGAAATTGGAGGTAACAAACACCTGTGAGAACGAGGGTATGGGTAGAGCTGGCATAGGAGGGACTGGCTGAGAAAGTCTGAATAAACCAGTCACAGTGGCCCACACCTGTAATCCCAAGGCTCTAGGAAGCGAAGACAGGATAACAAGTTTGAGCCTGGGCAACTTAGTAAGCTCCTGTCTCAAAACTTAAAAAATGAAGAGTTGGGAGTATAGCTCTGTGTGAATGTCTGGATCTGAGTTCTCAGTATCTCATTAAAAAAAAGTCTGAATAAGTACACCTGGACCTCCAGGTCCCTTCTCCTACCTTGGCAAATAAGCAAAGCTTCACTTTCTGGAGCAAATCCACTAGGATAGCCAGGCACACCACGCAGCTGTGGGCGGAGGTGAGCTGCAGTGTGAGTTTCCAGTGACCTTCCTCGCTTAGCTTCCACAAGTGGTCCCCATGTGTACACCTGAGGGGATGCATTTAAAGAGAAAAGACAGTGACATCTTCCAGGCCTCAAGGATTACTCCACCGTGCACCCTAAAGCCTAAGAAACAATGTGAGCCCTCCCCATGCTTTTTTTTTTTTTTTTGGTACTGGAGATTGAATTCTTGATGCTCCACTTGCCAGGCAGGCACTTATGCCACAGAGCTAAATCCCCGGGGTCCCCTCCCCATCCTTAATGCCACTGCTCTCCCCTTATTCAACAAGACAGTAGGAACTTTTGGTAGAAACGGTAAAACAGGTAAGCAGGCAGAGATCCAGGCCAGGTTTGAAGACAGAATTACATGGTGAATTTGAGACTAATGACACCTTTTCCCACTCATTTCCCAGATTTGCAGCAGTCTGCCTTATCCAACTAATAGATGACTGAAGACTCTTATGTAGAATCTGATCACTCCACCAGAAAAATTCATAAAGACAGAGAATTGCCAAAAAATGGCCCAACAAGGCCCACCTCACCAGGCACCCTAAAGCTAGCATCCCATCAGGTGTTTAGAATTCTAAAGCAGCTTCTTAAGTCCACTAATCAGTTACCACTCATCTTTCCTGCTTCCCAGCTTCCAGAACTTGTTATCTGCTTTACTCCTTTGTCATCTTCAGGCTTTTAGGAAAATGTCCTTTTTTTTCTTCTTCTTTAAAGACAGGGTCTCATTGTGTAGTTCAGTTTTGCCTAGAACTCACAGTGATCTTCCCACCTGAGCCTCCCAAGTGCTAGGATTCCATGTGTACACCACCATGCCTGGCTTCCTCTACTATTTTAATGGAGTCTTGAGGCTAGTGTGGACTTACATGCTTATGTTCAATATATTCTTATATATTGCTGAATTTAAAAAAAAAAAAGTCAAGTTAGGGCTGGGGATGCAGCTCAGTGACACAGAGACTGCATAGCAAGCACAAGGCCCTGAGTTTAACTCCTGGTACCGAGAAAAAAAAAAGTCACGTTACTAAGTAATATATACAAGCCAATTTTACTAAGTAATATATACAAGCCCATTTATATATAAAAATATTTTATATATATGTATATGTATATGTATATGTATGTGTGTGTATATGTATGTATGTGTGTATATATATATATATATATATATATGAAAAAAATGTCTAAAAAGTATGTATACCCAGTTGTTAAAGAGTACCCAAACTAACCAAGGCAACCTATGGACTTGCAATGAAATAAGGTGCTATGGATTATATCTAGATGCTGCCCCAAAGCCTCAAGTTCTCACAGGTGGGGCTCTGGGGAGTTGACTGGATTGTGGGGGCAACCAAATCATCGCTGTATTAGTTCACTGATGAGTTTACAGCTAAATGTGATGTTGGGAGGTGGGTCTGACCAAAGGTGGGTCACTGACAGCCTGGTCTGGAAGGGCTGAGCTCGTCCTCCTCCCTTGGTCCTCTCTGCTTCCTGTCTGCCATGCTGCCCTGTCTTGGAGCTGGCTGATTATGGACTAGAACAGTGATGGCAAACCTTTTAGAGACTGAATGCCCAAACTGCAACCTAAAACCCATTTATTTATTGCAAAGTATCAACATTACACTTAAGCTTAAGTACTGTACTGAAGTTTTAGTTTAGAATAAAACTCATACATTTAACATCTTTTGTCTTAAAAGAAAAACGCAACAGACCTTTCATTGATACAAACAGCTTTTTATTGAAAGGTAAAGATTTGCATTTGAGGTGCTTTTGCGCAATTAATGTGATCTTTGCTATTGTTTGCATGCTGATAATCTGTTAAACCCTGGTTGAGGTGACTTGGCTTGAGAGCCAACAGAGAGGTCTCTGCATGGCCACTCGGCACTTATGCCATAGGTCCACCACCACTAGACCAGAACCTGTAAAACTGAGTCAATTGTGGATGTTAGGTATTGTGTCTTGGCAAAAAAAAGAACCTAAGACACAAGGGCATCACAGGATATTGTGAACTAGAGGAATAATAAATAAGGAAAGTGATATTCCACATCTGTCAAATACCTGGTAGAGCTGGGCATAGTAGCACATGCCTGTAATCCCAGCACTGTGAGAGGCTGAAGCAGGAGGATCACAACTTTGAAGCCAGCCTGGGAAACTTAGTAAAACCTTGCCTTAAAAAAAAAAAAAAAAAAAAAAGAGGCCATTTGCGGACTGCAGGCAGGTAGGGGAGAGAACCAGGCCTCACCAGGAGGTGATCCCCACCTAGAAACCATATCATTCTCATTGTTTTGTTGGGTTGGGTTTTATTCTCTTCCGTTTTGTTTGACTATGTTAAATCTGATGGCATGAGCAGTTATTTAAAAAATAGCAAGACATATTATGGTAGCCAATTTGGATTTACTACTGGCTTCTTTTGAAGTCCTTTACTGCATTCATCATTTTGTTTTTATTGTTTCTATATTCTATTCTGTTGTTAGATTTTTACTATGTCTGAAGGTTTCTGCAGCTACTTTGAAGGCAACAAAAGGCATTATGGTAACTATTGTTGATTTCATAAGGTTTTGAAGTCCTATATCACTTATACTAGTTTATTTTGATTGGTTTTATCCTGTTTTATTTTGCTTTTTTTATCCTCTTTAAAATAAAAAAAAATAAAGAAAAAAGAAAAATTAAAAGAAAAAAACAGCTAGAAATGTAGCCCAGTGTGCAAGACCTAAATTCAAATCCAAATTTAAAAAAAAAAATCATAAACTCCAGTCCAGCCTAAACAACTTAGTGACTTAACAAGAAAATCAGGAATTTTTTAAAAATGGCTAGAGACGTAGCTCAGTACAAAAGCCCCAGGTTCAATTCCGCAGGAGGAAAACAGAAGAAAGGAAGGGGAGAAACGGAGAGAAGGAGGGAGAAAGCAAGCCAGCCAGTGACTGACAGACAGACAGACACACACTCACACACACACTCACACACAGCCAGACAGCTGAGTATGGCGGTGCCTGCCTGCAGTCAGTCCCTGACCTACAAATACTGGAGTTTGCAAACTTTCACAGGTATACTGCGTAAGACTCTTTGTTGGCTTACAAATAAATCCAACTTACAGTTCTCCCAGAAAAGAACTCTGTTGGTAAGTCAGGGACTTACTGTATTTCCAGCACTCACCAGGCTAAGATAGGAGGACTGTGAATTTAAATCCAGCCTGTAGTAAGTTACAGTCCAGTCCAGACTTAAGAGTGAAACCCTGTCTCATTCAAACAGGCAATCGGAGAGACAGGAAAAAAAAGAAACAGTGCTGGGATGTAGCCCAGTGGAGAGTGCTTGCAAGGCATTCATGAGGCCCTGAGTTTATGCCTCTGATTAGTTTATCCCTCAAAAGCAAAAATGGTAAACAAATCAAACATGGTTTTCGGTGGTATGCATCACCAGTGATACTACACTGTAGAAGTATACATCTATTAAATTTCCCATTCAATAAATACTGGAATTTCTACTACTAGAAGGGCACCAAACTTTCAAACAATTCAGTAGGAGACTCATTTGCCACCTAGTATTAACGAATGTGATACACAAAAAAGGTAAAATTCAGAGAATCATGGAAATAACTTGCAACACAGTCAGGAAAGTCACCTCACACATAATTATTTTTCAACTGAGACAAAAAATGAAAAAGCTATTAGGTAAAAGGAAAAGGCTGGGTGTGGTGGTGGTGCACATCTGTAATCTTTGCACTCTGGGAGACTAAAACCAGAGGATCAAAAGTTCAAGCCCAGCCCGGGCAACTTAGCAAAACTGTTTCAAAACAAAAATAAAAAGGGCTGAGGACAGAGTTCAGTAGCCCATGGGTTCAACCCACAGTGCACCAAAAGGGGTTGGGGGTGGGGGCCTTCAGCATCTCTTAAGAGGAGCTGCTACTTCATGTAAGGGTGAAAGGTGGTGTGAAAGGACTGAAAAACAAGACTATCAGATCTGATTTGTATTCCTGAAGAGGCAAAACCACAGCAAAGGAAGGTATCAGGAGGAAAAGAAACATGTTAGGAGGCTGTTACTGTATCAGCAGGGGCAACTAAGTGTCTGGAAGACTCAAAAGGGCTGGGGGCATAGCTCAGCAGCAAGGCCCTGGCTTCAACCACCCTCCACCCCAGCCCCACTGAGGGGAGGAGGGAGAGGGAAGAACCACACACTGGGATAATGTAGCAGATCAGTCTGTCTTCACAACTGCCAGCCCTTAGAAAGGTCTACATGAAAAAAAAAAAAAAAAGCCTATGAAAATGGTACCATTCATATAGAATACAAATGGAGAAAGACTGGGGGGAAAGGATATTCTGTTCATAGTGCAACTCTAATTAACTGATAGTGCAACTCTAATTAACAGATGGTTATAAAGCCATCAGAGAAGCATAAAAGTTCGGTTTTCAAGCTGAGCTCCATAAGATGCTGCCTAATACTTCAAAGTAAGTGGTCCCATATACCAAAATGGAGAGAAGGAGGGGGGGAACCTGTCTATACAACCTTGGGTTTACAATATACCAGAACTGCAAATATTCTTAAACCTGAATTTCCCATCCTCATGCAATTCTATCAATACTTTGTAAGAAGTTTTTTAGGTTTTTTCATACGTTTTAATGTCTTACTACTTTCACCAAAAAGCCACCTCTTCAAGTGTTAAGTTCAACTGCTTAAACTACAAAAAAACAGAATTAC
Source organism: Dolichotis patagonum (assembly GCA_004027295.1). NCBI lineage: Eukaryota > Metazoa > Chordata > Mammalia > Rodentia > Caviidae > Dolichotis > Dolichotis patagonum. The sequence goes on from PVJX010003355.1 coordinate 45,909, forward strand.
ACACACAGAGCTCTTATCTGAATGGACCACCACTACCCCTGCCCACTTTGTGGGCTCAAAGCACTGTAAAACTTGTGATAGAAGCTTTGATTCAAGCAGACACTTAAGGGAAGGAACAGAAAGAGAAAACTATAAAGAAAAATAAACATCTACATGGGACTTTTAAATCAAATGTGAAACCTCATCCACAACAGTGTAAACCATGTGCATCACCTGGGGGGAGGTTTTTTTGTTTTGGTTTTGAACTCAAGGCCTCATGAACACCAGGCAGACTCTCTAACAATGCACACTACACCCTGAGCCCTTGAGAAACTTTACACACACACACAAACACACACACCCAGATCCCACCTGAGGCAGGGTCCAGGCATTTGGGGTTCTGCTTTTTTTGACTTGAGCCCTCTCTAGCTTCAAGCACTCCTGCTCAGCCTCTTAAGTAGCTAGGACTGTAGTCACTGATCCAACCTGTTTCATTTTGATTACCCAGTTGATTCTAATGCCAGGCAGGTCTCAGGGAATTTGGATTAGATGACCCTGAAGGTGATATACATAGATCTTTAAATTCCAAATAGACAATTCTATGTTAAACATATTAAAGATTGCACTTAACTACATACTGCTCTGCAGCCATCATCACACCCCACAGAGGCAAGAGCACATCCTTCTTCGGCCCAGAAGAGCAGGTTCTATTTAAGTCACTGCATCTCCCTCTGGCAGCTACTAGACCAACACTTCTTTACCTCGGGGGGTCAACTACACTGCAGAGTGGTGAATATCCGCTCTCCATTACAGAGAAAAGCAACTCCTCAAATTAGAACTGTAATATCCAGTCAACGAATTCCAGCTCCTGCATTTTCTCTCTGCACATTTTCGTTTTTCTTTGCCTCACTATCTTGAGTACAGAGCAAAACTGATTCAAATCATCCTTCAATGATATTTTTATCAATAAACAGGAGACACCTGGGTGACTAGATGCATCAAAGAACAATAGGGAGGAGGTCACCCAAGTGGTAGCATTACAGGTGCACTCCTTGCCTGGCGTCTCTGTGTACTGTCGATGAAGGTGAAATGTTTTAGAAACAGAGAGAGGTCTCAAAAATAAGCTCAGAGAATTCCTTCTAAAATAGGCCAAGGTGTAAATGAAACTCCTCCCAGCTTTTCTCCCAAGAATGGCTTTCTGGGCAAATGCTATCTTGTGTAAAGGGCAAAGTGGTTTAAATCATTCCTCACTGGTTATATTTTATCAATAAGTATGAGACATCTGGGTGACCAGGAGCGTCTGGTTTCTGCCTAGCTGCCCATCCAAAGCACAGACCGCAGTTAAGATCCTGGTGGGGAACCCCTTCTCCACATCAAGCTTATATATTCTGGAGAAGAGGCAAGAAGCCGTAATTAAGAACTTGGCATCAAATATCCTGGGTCTCTTTAACGTACTTTAACTAGATCTCCAAATCATATCATAAAATTCAGCCAACTAATTTATGTACGTATAAAAAACTCTTCACTTTACATGCAGTGAAGGATTAAAAATACTACTACGGAACAGTAGGCTAGGATTTTAACTCAGCTGTTTCTAAGTCCCAAACTCATCTTCTCCGCACTGTTTGTGCTGCAAAAGAAGGGGTACCATGTAGCAAAGAGGAAAAAGCCGCTTCCCAGCACAGTAATGTCCCCCAGAAAGGGTCCCATAAGCGTGGGGAAGGAACCGAGGCAAAACAATCCGGTCACATGAAAACCCTCGACTTGCAAGGCCGAAGGCGCCGAAGCCTTGACCTGCACTGTCCCTCGCAAAGCTCCGGGTTTCGGGAGCGCCGGCCGCAGGCGCCAGCTTTCCCCGAGCCTGCGTCGCAGAGCTCCGGCTGTAGAGAAAAAACGGAGGGCAGCGGTCCCTCTGGACCACCGCCTCCAGCGTCCCCACCCGCCAAGCCGCGCCCGGCGAGACACTGCTGCCCGCGCCTCGGGGCGGGGGAGGCATCGCCCAAGGCGGCCAAGCCGGGCCGCTGAGCTGGCGCGCCACGAATGGCCAGTCGGGACCCCGGTCCGCCAGTCATTTGCCACGGAACTGCCTGAGCTCTCGCTTACCTGAGTCCCTCGTTCCTGGCATCCGCTCCGCCGCTGGCCTAGGCTCCACGGGAGCCTGGGACTGCGGCCTCGCCGACGCCAGCGCGGAGGAAAGAGCCGGCAGCTAGGAGCGGTCTGGCCTGCTCGCGGCAACCACGGCCGCACAGTACTCACAGCGCCGCCGCGCAGAGTTGCAGGCGCTTACTTATGGCGTCACCGCCTCCTGCGCTTCCGCCTCGCGGGGGCGTGGCACCGCCCCGCTTCCGCCCGGCACCGCCCGGAGCCTGGGCGGCTCTGCCACAGGCTGAACTGGCGCGAGGTGGCGGAAGGTCTGCGCCGTGCTTTTGCGGATATATCTGTGCGACCCCTTAAGTTCCTGCCGCGAGGGGCCGCAATGCACTGCAGCTGTATACGGCCCCGCCCTGCACTGAGCACTATCTTTTTGCCATAAGCAAAGCACTGTCCTGCTCTGAACTGCGCTTTTGAGGCCTGGCTCAAGCTTTTTCACCCCCAGTTTCCATGTTAATCTTAACCGTTTGGTATTGTGATTTCCCTTTGGTATTATTTCAGTACTGAGGGTTGAACCCAAGGCATTCGCACCGAGCTACACCTGTTGTTTTTTGAGACAGGGTTTCTCTGTGTAATTCAGGCCAGAGGTCCTCTTATTCGGAGACAAGATGTCACAAAGTTACCCAGACCGGGCTCCAAATTTCAGTCTTCTTGCCTCTGCCTTCCACAATGCAGGGCAGATAGGTGTGCGCCAGTGCTCTTGGGTGTCATTTGCGTCGGTGCTTTCACCGAGCTGCCAGCTGAACATTTTCCAAGGAGAGTCAAGTCTGGTTTTAGTCACTGTTGCACCAGCTCCGAACGATCACTGGCTTACAGGTACCTTAGGAAGGCTATAGTAAATTTTCAGTTCTCTTTCTGATAGAGGAAAGTGACTTCAGCCTTTTATGTTGATCCACTAGTCATTCAGTAACATTTTTAAAATGTGAATATGCAAGACCTCCGTCTAATTGTAGAGAGACATAATAACCCAGTGTCCCAACAGGTAAAAAAAAAAAATAGAGAGAGTAACACTTTATGATGGAAGATGAAGTTGGTTTTAGACATTTGGTTTCTAGCAATAAAGTGGAGATAAATACAATGAGTTACTAAGATGAGTTGCTGAGAACTTAGTGCCTAAGGCATAGGCAATAAAGATGTGTACTCACTGTAGAGAAGCTAAAAACAGGCTGGAGGTATTTATCAGTGGGAACGAGATAGCATATAAGAAAGAGAAGCATGCTGGGTGTGGTGGTGAACACCTGTAATCTCAGTCTGCAAAGGCTGAAACATAAAGATCACTGTGAGTTTCAAGTCTGCCTAGACTCCATAGTGAGTTCAAGGCCACCTTGGACTACCAAGTTAGACTGTCTCAAAAAACCATGCACAAGGGGCCAGGGATAAAGCTCAGTGGCATAAGTGCCTGGCTGGCAAGTGCAAGGTCCTGAGTTCGATTCCCAGTATCAAAAAAGAAAAAAAAAAAAAAACCCAGGAAAGAGACAGGCACAAGAAATACTGACTGTGAGAAAAGTAATCGCCCATGCCTCTCACTGACTTCCTGAAATGCTAAAAACCTACTCTGTAAGAGAGCAATTAGGTCCCCTTTCCAGTAGGGGGCTAGTGGGTGTAGCTCACCGTTAGAGCCCTTGCCTTCCAGGCACTGAGGCCCACAGTTTGATTCCCAACACCACAAAACAGCCAGTAGGGCTGGGGATTTAGCTCGGTGGCTTAAGTGCCTGCCTGGCAAGTGCAAGGGCGTGAGTTCAATCCTCAGTACAAAAAAAAAAAAAACCAGCCAGTAACAACTACAAGCTGGTTTGCTTTTAATTATCACCATGTGTCAGTTAATTCTAAACAACATCAGCAATATGGTTCTTTCCAAACTAAAACTTTCTATATTATTTCTACAAATTAAAATAACTTAAAATTGGCATATTCCCTGTTTAAATCTTTTGAAATTTCCAATTCCAGCCAACATGAAATAACAGAAGTCACATTTACACTCCTGTTACCAGAGTTTAGAGCAAAAGCCCTGGCTCCAAGGATCCCATAATGCCAATCAAGGAGACTAGCAGTAGAGGGCAAGGAAGTTCTTTAATTAGTATGGCTGCATCAGGAAGACAGAGGTTCAAAATCTGTCTTTAAAGACAGATGGGGTACATGCCTGTAATCCCAGCACCCCGGGAGGCTGAGGCAGGAGGGTGGTTAGTTCAAGTTCAGTCTGGGCAATTTAGCAAGACTCTCAAAAAGGGATGTAACTCAGTGTGAGCTCAGTTCCCATTCTCTGTCCCCTTAAATCTGTCTTCAAGGGGCTAACAGCAGCTCTGGGGGTTCATGGAAAAAGGGAGAGAAAAGCAGGAGTTGGGGTCTGCATAGCTGAAAGCTAGGTAATCCTGGTTAAGCACTGGGCACCCTGGTGTCTCAGGCCTGGCTCCTGAGATTCTGAGGCCACCACCATTGCCTGAGGGTGACTCGGTTTCTAAGAGGCTCCAACTAGGAGGGCAGACTCAGTTCCCACCAGGGCGTGACTGTGCCCACTGGGACACAGTGACCTCTTCATGGGGGTGTTCTGTGAGGCTCCACTTGTCCTGGAATCTGAAGTGACTGCAGGTTTGAAATCATGCCTGGAGACTTTGGGGCGTCACTTCAGGGGATCTGGAACTGGACATTATAAGTCCAGCCGGTAACTGGATGTCCCTACAAATCCTGAAAATTATTTCTTATTCTTATCTTAATGTCCTCAGACTTGAGAGGGAGGAGATAAGGTTGGTGAATTTAGGGTTAACTGGTATTACCAGTTTTTAGGCAGACACCCTGTAAGTGCTTGCCATGCCTTTATGCAGAGCTGAGCAGATCTAACCCAAATGCCTTATGTATAATAAGAATCACAAACTCCACGTTTATTTTTCCAGGAGAGGAGTGGAGGTGAGTCTTTGACAGGGCTGTTTCATTTCATTTTGTAACAGTAATAACTTTTATTTTTGGTTCTGGGAATTGAACTCATGACCTTGCGCTGGTGAGGCAGGCACTTACGCCACTGAGCTAAATCCCTGGCAACAGTAATAACTTTTATTAAAGAGATTTTACTAGGACTAGAGACAACCCAGATCCTGAGGAGATTTCTAGCCATGCTGAGATGATTTGAATTTATTTGTATCTAGAAAGGTCATTCAGAACGAGGGACACAGCTCAAGGGTAAAGCATGTGCCTAGCATGCATCCCTGAGTTACATCTATAATGTAAAAAACGAAGAAAAAAAAGAGAAAGGTCACTCTGACAGCAGGGTGGTGAATAAAGTGCTAATTAGCCTAAATAGCTAAGCCTGTAATTCCCAACACTCGGAAGGCTGAGCACTGTGGGCTATATAGTGAGTTCAAGGCCAGCCTGAACTACATAGGGAGCTCCTGTCTCAAAAAAATAAAATTTTAAAAAATCTGCCTAAAATGCACAGGGCCTGAATGCCCAGAACAGAATGGAGAAACATGTCTGAGATTATTAAGAGGCAGAGTCAACAGGACTTGGCGACTTACCTGACATAGCCCAGGACATGTCCCCTGGGGTGAAAGCAGTGTTAGCTGCTGATTTTCCAGTATAGGAGGGGATGTAAGACAGAGGAAGGCGGTGCAGAGATGAGCTGTGCACTGTGGTTTGAGGGGCCTATGTGATGTCTAGATCTGGAGTGCAAGAAAGGTGGGTTTTGGTTTGTTTAGTGATGCTGGGGATTGAGCCCAGGACCTGGTGCATGCTAGGCAAGTGCTCTACACCCCCATCCCCTTTCTACTTGAAGCAGGATCTTGATCATTTGTCCAGGATGGATTTAAACCTGTATTCCTCATATAAAAGAGAAAAATAAAGTTTGTCATCCTCCTGCCTCACTTCCCAAGTGATGGTGAGTGTGCACCACCACACCCGGCTGAAAGGCGTTGATGAAGCTGTTTGGAAGTTGCCAAGTGACAGACAAAAATCACAAATGTGGGAAGTCTGGGCAATTCGCCTGGGAACAGCACACTGGGGGCCTTCAGAGAGGCACCCGAGGAAAGCCCACAGAGAATGGTGCCTCTGAGATCTAGGGGCTCATTTCAAGGAGGCAGATCAACAGCACTGAATGACAAGTCATCAGGACTAAAAATGGCCCAACGAATTAACTACGAAGTCAGTGGTGACTGTCAGTGCACACCTGTCAGCCTAGCACTCTGGAAAGCTGAGGTAGGAGGATTGACAAATTCAAGCCCAACCTGGGCAATTCAGTAAAACCCTGGCTTAAAGCTGAAAGGGTGGGGGGATGATGTAGCTCAGTGTGAAGGCTCTGGGTTCAATCCAAAAAAAACCAAAAAAAAGCAGTGGTGCTATTGGCTAGTGTTGGTTCACTGCCATGTTCAGGGCAGGAGAAATACAATAAGGGCAACACTAGCTGTAGTCTCCTTTTTCCTAAGTGCAGCTGAGAAATGCCCAAGGAAGGTGGTGTGCAAGGGCAGACTTGCACATGCGCTTCTGTCGTGGCGAGGGCTGGGCTGAAGCTGAGGGTCAGCACAGGTGCAGCCTCACTGTGGGGAGCAGCAGCGCCGAGGACCTGGGAAGGTGGGACGTGGAGAACGGCTGCCGAGAGGGGAAACACCTCCCACCCAGACAAGACTGCAAAGACGTAAGTCCAAACAGGCTTTGCTTTTTTTGTTTCTTATTGGTTTTGATAAAGGCTTTATTACTGTAGTCCAGGCTAGCTGAGAACTCCCTGTATAACCCCAGCTGGCCTCAGATGTGTGATCCTTCTGTCTCAGCCTCCCCCAAGTGCTGGGGAACCCAGATACTCTAGCAGTAGAGTGAAAGAAAGTATTGTTGAAATCAAAGGATGCAGGATTTGGAGTTGTGAAATGGCTTTGGAGAAAAAGGGAGAGGAAACAAGGCCTTGGAACAAAATCACTGACTGCTGGATGGCATCAGGAGCCCAGCTCAGGACCGAGACAGTGACAGCATGCACTGGTGTTACTGCAGAACCAGCTGGTGTCTAACATATTCACTGAACATCCTGAGTTTTATATCTTGGTTTTCTGATATGTAGTTCAGGGTGGTCTTGAAACCACTATGCAGCTCTGCCTGGTCTCAAACTCATGGCAATCCTCCTGCCTCAGCCTCCTGAGTGCTTCACTGAACATCTTAAGAGTCTATGTGAATGCCAAAATGTAAGGAACCCCCCCCAAAAAAAACCACAAAAGACCTTTTATGACCTCAATATGTCACTTCCAGACTTTTATGTTAAAGTCATCCTTGGAGATGGGGCCCTTGTGGTGGGAGGAGCTTCTCAAAGAGGTCACTCACGCTGGCAGCTACCTACAAGCTTGAAGAGGAGGCCTCGTCCTGAAATCTACCCAGTCAGCCCCTTATTGCAGACTTGCAACCTCTGAGCCTTGGAAAAATTTCATTTCTAACTCAAGATGTAGCTCAGTGCACAGCACTTGCTCCAGCATTTGGGAGGCTAAAGCAGAAGACTGAGGTTGAGACCAACCTGGACTGCAAAGAGGCCCTTTCTCAAAACAAAATGAAACAAAATTTCTGTTGCTTAAATCACCATCTATGGCATTTTGTTGTGGATGGTGGTAGTGGTGATGGTACTGAAGATTGAACCCTGGGCCTTCACGCTGAGTTACATACCCAGTCCTTTTTTTGGGGGGGGGGGGACCGGGAATGGAACTCAAAACTGTGTGCTTGCCAGGCAAGCGCATATGCCTGAGCTAAATCCCTGGTCCCCCCAGTCCTTTTTGAAACAGTGTTTTGTTAAACTGCTCAGGCTGGGCTCAAACTTGGGAGTCTCCTGCCTCAGCCTCTCACAGTGGTGCTACGATTACAGTTATGCATACCAAGGAAACATCCTTTATAATTAACACAACAGGAAATACTACACACACACACATACACTCTTTTCTCTTTTTTTCTTCTTCTCCCCTGATACTGGGGATCAAACTCCAGGCCTTGAGCATGCTGAAGAAGGCTATAGAAAGGAAACTCAGCAAGAACAAGCTATAAAATATGATCGACAATGTATGTTCAAAACAGACAGATAGAAATGTTTTAGAAAACCTTCCCAGAAAGGTAAAAACAAAAGGCGAAGTGTTGAAAATGAGAGCATCGAGGGCGGGGAAACAAGAAGCAAGAGCGTTTCCTGAGATCCGCGCCATGCTGGAACTTAGGGCACCGAGCCAATCAGTAAGCAGCCTTCCGCCCTGGTAAGTGACTGTGGTCTGGGGAGCCGCGGCCACCCCAGGGCAGGGAAACAAGAAGCAAGAGTGTTTCCTGAGATCCGTGCCGTGTTGGAACTTAGGGCGCTGAGCCAACCAGCAACCAGCCTGCTGCCTACCGGGGCGCGGGCTTAGAATCAAACATACCACACACACACACACACCCCCGTTAACAATTGGGATCCAGGGATCTGGGTATCTCTTAGGAGGTGACCATATTTGGTACAGCAAGTTGGGGGAGTTTCCTTCTACTATCTCTGAAGGCAGATATTTTTATCGCCGTATTGCTTTGTCCTGATTAACGGTGTTGCTCTATTCAATACTCTGTGTTGATGTGTTCTATAATGTTGTGTATTTCTTTGATTTAGCTGTACCTAGTAGAACAACTATTGTGAAGACAACGAGATATACAATGTTGCCTGTTACTGCTGTCCTGGTGACCTGCTTTGATGTTCTGTGCCAATTTCACTATACTGTCTCAATTGGCTTTATTCCATCCTGTTTTTTTTTTTTGTAACTGTTTGCAGCCTCACTGTGTGTTCACTTTGTATGCCTTAATTTTGTAACATGAACAGCTATTTCTGGGAGGACAGTATGTGGTTTGTCAACTAGTGATTTATGGTTTTTTTTGAGGTTTTGTATTGTTTCTACCCTTTTTTTCTGTATTGCTTTTTTTTTCTTTTTAAATAAAATTTAAAAAAAAAAAGAAAAAGAAAATGAGAGCATCACAGCATCTGCCTGGCAAGCACAAGATCCTGAGATTTGATTCCCAGTATAAGAAAAAAATGAGAGGACGAGAGGAGGCTGGGCTGGTGGTGTACACCCATAATTCCAGCACTTGGGAGGCTGAGGCAGGAGGATCACAGAGAGTTTGAGACCAGCCTCAGGTACACAGTATGTTCAAGGCCAGCCTGAACTACATAGTGATATTCTGTCTCTAAACAAACCAAGCAAGCAAGAGAGGATAAGAAATAAAGATTAGGGGCTGGGGATTTAGCTCAGAGGCATAAACACCTGCCTTGCAAGCGCATGGTTGTGAGTTCGATCCCCAATACCGAAGAAAGAAAAGAAAAGAAAAGAAAAGAAAAGAAAAGAAAAGAAAAGATTAATGTGAGATTTCCAGAAAGAAACAACAGGGGAGGGGCCAAGAGGCAATTTTCTAAGAAATGTAATGTCCCACAACTAAAGGTACCCAGGGCAACATTGTAGGATAAAAGGTCCAGAGAGGTAGAAAAATGGTTTTTCAACCTAAATCAAGATCTACCAAGAAGATACAGCTTGTATCTAGTTGTCCCCCTAAAGTCTCATACACTCATAGCTGGGAGTTTTGGGAAGTGGCTGTGTGTGATGCTGGAATTCGGGATGTGTGACTACTTTAGTCCACTGATGGTCTAGCAACTCTGGGTGTAGTGAAGGGAAGGCCCACCCTGTGTGGGGGTGGCTTGGAAGGGACAGAAAGGAGGGAAGCAGGGCTTTCTGCTGCTGCTTCGCCACTTTGCTGCCTTCTGCCTGCCCTACCATGAACTGTTTCTCCTCTGCCACGCCACTCTGCCTTGAAGCCAGCTATGAACTAAAACCTCTAAAAACTGGGAGCTGATGTGTTCACTTCAGCAGCACATATACTAAAAAACTGGGAGCTGAAATAAACCTTTTAACTTGTGAGTGTTGGGTATTTTGTCTTAACAATGAAAAAAGTGGGGATTTAGCTCAGTGGTGTAAGTACCCGCTTGGCAAGCGTAAGATTGAGAGTTCAATCCCTGGTAACAAAAAATTAAATAAATAAATAAATAAACAAACCAATGAAAAAAGTAACCAAGACACAGGAGTAAAAGGCTCTGGGACAATAAAGTACTGACTTCAACATTCTCAAAGGTGGTTCCAATCTGTATGACCAGTTACATGCGGGGTGTTTACATATATGCAAAGTCTTCACATTTCTACTCCCCCAGTCCTGAACCTTGTTCTCAGGAAGCACACTTCTCTGAAACAGGGAATAAACCAAGCAAGACATAGGGTGGTCAGGAAACAAAAAGAATACAACTCAGGAGACAGATAAGCCCAGCCTCACATACCACGGTGCCAACAGCCTGAAGTGCAACGGCCAACTTAAAGCCCCAGCCGACTCCAGGACCCCCAGAGGAGCTGTTGCTAGCTGAGTTGATTAACTGCACAGGAAATACTCTTACAAGGTTTTTGCATTTTTGTAGTGAGTTTTGGCAAATGTGGTGAGAGGACAGAGAAACTTGCAAAGAAAATCAAATGATGAGAAAATCAGCAAGAAAAGCAAACAGTTGTATGACAAGTGACCTGCAAGGGTGGTAGCCCGGGGACTACTCAATGACAAGCTGCTCCATGTTCAAGGAGAGATTAGACGGAGGGGCACACTGGGCCAGACCACCCTAACACAAGGAAGTCTGAGGCATTCTCCTTCATTGTTCCACTCCTAAATAATTACCATAAAAATAATTCCATAATCTGAAAAAAATCACAAACATTAAGGGACTCTTCAAGCCCAGCGCACTGAGCCATAGAAACCTAAACTGCTCACAGCACTCACCCAGGCATTTTGGAACCTTTCTTAAGCAAACACTTTGACCCTTTGCTGTAATTAAAGAACTATAAGCCAGATATGATGGTGCATGTGTGTGGTCCCAGCTGCTGGAGAGGCTGAAGGTGGGAGGATCACCAGTCAAATGTCCAAGGCCAGACTCAGCAAGAGTGCAATTATGTGTGTGCTACATAATAAAACAGCATATAATTATTTATGTTAGAACAGGACTAGGCAGCTTAACAGTTTAACTACATCCTACGCTCTCATCCCAGCTTAAAACTATAATAAAGTGATGTCTCAAAGTATTATGTACTCCTTGAAAATTTTTTTTACTTTGGTATGAGTCTCCCTAGGTGGCCCACGCTGCCTCAAACTTCTGATCCTCCTGTCTCAGCCTCTCAGGTAGCTGGGATTAGAGGTGAGTGCCACTGAGCCCAGCTCAAGCACTGTATTCCAAAGGACTTCTTGGTACAGTGAATGTAGAAATTTTGGCTAGATTCCTATTACATTGGCCAGATGAGAATTAGTTACTGAAGTGTTCAAATAGAAGTGTTTTCCCAATCTGAAAGCCAGGAATATTTGTTAGTTTTGTTTTTTTGTCTTTTTGAGACAGGGTCTCATTTTGCAGTTTGGGTGGGCATTGAGCTCACTCTGTAGCCCAGGCTGGTCTTGAATTTGCAATGATCCTCCTGCCTCAGCCTCCAAGTGCTGAAATTACAGGCGTGCACCACCATGCCTGGCTTGTCAGAAGTTTATTCAGAACCAGGCATAGTGGTGCACAACTGTAATGCCAGCACACTTTGAGGCTGAGGCAAGGATCACAAGTTCTAGTGCAGCCTGGACAACTTGGTGACTTAACAAGATCCTGTCTCAAAATTTAAAAATTTATAAAGGGTTGAGGATGTAGTTAAGGAAAATAAAGAAACTAAAATGCAAAACACGAAGGGCCTTGTTTTCTACCCACGACTTTTTAGAAATCTTCTAACTGTAATACATTCAAAATGACACCTTGACCCCATTTTAAAAACATTTATCCTTTAAAAATGCTGTATGCTCTTTGAAAACCTACTATCCTTTTTATGGTTTGTCATTGTTGCTGTCTGTGTATTTGTTTTTGGGTATGGAACTCGAACTTAGGACCTTGCGCTTGCCAGGCAAGCACTTACGCCACTGAGCTGCTGCTTATCCTCAGCCCTATATTAAAAAAAAAAAGACCACTTTTTTTTTGCAGGAATTCAACTCACTACCTCATGCATGCTGTTCTGTTTTTTTGAGATAAGGTCTCACTGTGTAATTCAGGCTGGTCTTGAACTCACTACATAGCCCAGGCTGGCCTCATGCTCATGGTGATCCTCCTGACTTAGTCTCCCAAGTGCTGGAATTACAGGCATGCACCACCATGCCCAGCTCTATTACCCTTTTGAAACATCTAGGCTTTTAGGCTATTCTGATGAAAAGAAAAATAAAAGTTTAGGAAAGGGAAAAATAAAACATTAAAAAAGTTTATTTCTAGCCCTGAAGAACAAAATTATTGAATGAAGCCATCAAATACAGCAGTTAATGTTAATGTAACAATTAAATAATTGAATGGAATTAAACTAATAGAAAGTATAAAATTTGAAAACAAAACAGTCAGGCTATTTTCACTTAACTGCATTACTATCTAGCAAAATGGGGGTTTGGGGGAGGCGCGCGGCAACACATTCCAAACAAATATGCTGAATTTAAAATACAATTCTGTTTCGTAAAGTAGAATGAAAATTTGACAGGCTCATCATACACATCCTTCTGCCCGTCCTCTTGGAATTGCTCTAGCATGGTGTGTGAGAAAGACTTCAGTTCTTTCAAGGCCAGGCCAAAGGCTAACTCGGTGGCTCCGACAACATGAAACACAGCATCTCAGCTAATGCTGAAGAAATGTGCTGGGTGAGGGAAAAAAGCATGTGTGTGTATTTCTTTTTTGCACACGTGTATGCACATGCTACAGAAAAACCAACTTTAACTGCTTAAGTATCTACTGCAGGGGCCACGCAGACAAGGCAGACAACCTGCTTTTTATATTACCAAGAAATTCCACTATAAAATTAATTTGGTTCTATTTTAGCTATAATCAGCAACATACTCTCATTTCACTGGACATGGGTCTCAATGCATTTGAAAAATGTTAGATTCTACAACTGATGCAAATTCTTTAAGCACTGACTTTTTTTCAGCTTTTACAGTTGCTGCCTGTTCAGATCTAAAGTCAGATCTAAAATTATTCTGGCTAGAACACAGTATGTGCAAACAAATGTGGCTTTAAGGGAGTTCCCAGGAGAAATACTCATAGGTAGGTAGTTTATAACAACTTGTTAAAGGCACAAGTTTAAGACTGGTGGCTACTAAGTAAGTTTTAAGCAGCTTAAGGTAGAGAATTCGTGCTTGGTACCAGGCACTCAACACAGGAAGTCAGAACTTGATAGTCATGTGTCTCAGGCGCGCTACTGCTCTACTTGTTTACTATTCTAGGTGGGTAAGATGTTCAGTATCTGCATGGTTTCCCAGTTTTAACTGTTCCCCAATAGCAGCAAAAGGAACGAGAGGGAAAGATGCCTTTAGGACCAGCAGAAAGTCTACAAAACAATAAATAAGTCCTATACTACCATTGTTTTAATAATACAAGAGGACTACTAAGGTAACTTTCAGATTTAAATAGAAATTCTTGTTCTAAAGTGATCACCAAAAGGGTGAATACAAAAGGCAATCATTAAAACACCATCCATCTTGATTCAGATATAATTGTTCTTTCAACAAGATCTGAACATTTTAATTTAAAATTAATAAATCACAATTCTGTATTGCTTTTAAGATTGTTTAAAAACCACACAGTTCAGAATTAACCAAAGTATATTTCTATAACAGGTTAGTTTATCCAGGTAAGTAAAGAATAAACCACAGTGCAGCTCCCTTAACCTAGGAGTCAGGTTTTAATAACAAAGTCCGTTGCCAGCAATGGACACGCAGGTAACCATCAAAGAAGTGGCAAATACAAACCCCAACTGCTTCCATCAGCAGGAACGCGCCGTGCAGAGTCCCAGTGGAATGCAGGGCACTGGCACGCATCCCCTGGGCCTGGTTTCCATGCTCGGGATGGACACGCCTTCTTGGGCGATGGGGAGGCTCAGTCTCCTCATCTGGCTGGCTGCTCTTTCCTGGCAGCGGCTTCTTCAGCATCATCGAGCCAGACAACAGCTGACAGAGGGTGTGCAAATCCAAAACTCAAGAGGCACCGCAGCTTCCACCAGAAATCTAACAGCTTGTTTCTGTAATTTATGGATGGCTGCAGAAGGCCAAATATAGGCCAGAGAAAGATGAAATCAAGAACCAAGACTAAAAACAGAGGCAATTAAGTGCTCTAGATTTTAAGTTTCACTCATCTTTGTACTAATTTTTCTGAAAACCTCTACGCATTATCAATAAAAACAGCCATTTCTCCTCATACCAGCAGTATCTTACCACAGATAAGATGGCAAAAACAAAACCCTGCTAGTTTTCTCAATATACTCCAAAATAGCAAAATTATTTTAATTCACAACTTATACTATTGCAGGGTGGCCAGCAGGTGTGAAGTTCATCAGGAGAGGACAGTGGAGACAAAATGCCAGAATAAACCACAGATGGCATGTCAGAAGGGACAGTACTTCCTCCGAAAGCAAAATCATTGGCAACAACAACAAAAACAGGACAGGAGCAGAGAGGAAAGAAAATCAGAAGGGGAGGGGAGAGGAGTGGGCACTCTAATAATGCTACAGGTCACAGACCTTTTATTAAATCTTTAAAATAAAAAGTATTACTATCAATAAGAACATTTCATTTTTCTTTTTCCAGTTTTTTTACATGAATACTCTCCACTTATTTGAAAACACATAAACAAAACTAAAATAATTCAACATCGCAAATGACCCATGACTCCATCAATTTTAAGTCCTAAGAGTCAAACACTGGTAATGGGCTAGTAACACTGGAACTTAGGACAAATTCTTAACAGTTTGCTGATCATAAGCTGTATGTCTGTAACACTGACATATCTCTCATGATTCTTAGAACTCATCAAGCTTCAAGTCTTTGTTTTTGCTAGCTCCAAACATTTTTCCTTTTAAAATGGAGAAGAAAAGTGAACTTTTCAGTTCCGAAAACTCAATGGTTATTCTATTATTTCCACAGGGAATAGGGGAGTTTGTGTGAAGTGAGAGAGGGTTAATCAACACAAAAACAAAAACACCTAATACTGCAACATATACAGAAACATATTTCTAAGATGAAGGGAAAAGGGCAGGTAGCGGCACCAAACAAAGTCATAAGGCCTAAATTGGAGCAAGAACAAATAACTTTGGTTCCAGAAGCCAAATCTGAAGAGGAAACAGGTCAAAAAGGAACATAAAATTTTAAGGATGTACAGTCCGTGGGATTCTTTTTCTGGTTCAATGATTTAATTATAAATATAGATTATTAGTCTTTCTATACATGTAACAACAAATGCCAAACTCACTACCATGAAATTTCTAAAAATGACTCTTTCACATTTGTTAAAAAAAAAAGTAAAAATCACATACTTTTCTTCCCCTTCCTTCAGTTCAAGTTCTGAGCTGAAATATTACATGTAACAATAGCTGGTTCTAACTTCTAAAAAAGGTTAAACCTTATCAACCTCCTTTGTCAATATAAAGAGCTACATAATTTCTATCATACTTGCCTTGAATTTAGGTATAAGAAAAACTTCTCAAAGCAAGTCAAATGGAGCAAATCAATGAAAAGGAAAGCTAGGAAGGAGAACAGGAAAGCAGCAGATGAAACCAATACTCTGAAAAACTCGAATCTGCCATTCAAGTATTGAAAACACCCAAAAGAAACCATGAACAGGATATACTGTGACAAAGTCAGCAAAATAGAATGCAAGTAGCACGGTAAGTGGCCTGCTAGGCTGTCTGCTGCAAGACGTAAGCACAGTGATTCAGTCCACCACTCCTTTTGGACCCTAAAGAAGGGGTTCGTTTGAAAGTCGTAATTCTCTTTTTGCAATTTTCTCTTGGTTGTCTTCAGGGACTAGTTTGTGATTTTCCTCCATGTCATGCAGACCATTTCTTTAAACCTCCAAGTTGAGTACTCATTTTCATATATTAAAAGACTTCTTTAGAAAAATGGAGAAAGGAGTGCAAGCCACGGTAGTGATGCTAACGGTTGCTCTTCATCGCTTCCTTCGCTGCCATGATCAGTGGTGTCAGGCTCGACAAGGGTTTGGCCAGTTTCAGGAAGGGGTGCTGCCAGAATGGGGGAGGATAATGAATAAAAGTCACCAGCTTCTTTCGACTAGACCTCAAATACTACTTATGATCATAATTTATTTAATAAACATTATTTCAATACCTGACCAAAACCGTCATAATCAGTATGTCACTTTTACAGCTGGCGGCAGAGCTGTTTAGTGTTTCTAACTGCATACAATCTACAATTAAACTGCTCATAAAAATATTCCTGACAAGCCGGGTGTGATGGCTCATGTCTATAATCCCAACACTTGGGAGGCTGAGGCAAGAGGATTGTGACAAGTTCCAGACCAGCCTGGGCTACTAAGTGAGCTCAAGGCCAGCCTGAACTGCAAATCGAGACCCTGTCTCAAAAAGACAAAAAAAAAAAAAAAAAAAAAAAAAAAAAAATAACGCCAGCACTGAGAACAGGTCTGAGAATAACACACAAAAATTATAATTATGGTGTTAATAAATTCTGTTTCCAGTAGTTAGAACCCTAAAATGTAGCAGCTGCCTTATTCCTAGTGGTCAATGAATAGTAAAATATAATTAACATTATGAAAGCTTTCCACTGGTTACTCAAAAAAATAAACTTTTTTGAAACAATGGCATTATGTCCAAATTTACCTGTAACAATTCTTTGGCTGAACCCCTTTTCTCCACATCCATTTCCAAACATCGATTTAAGAAATCCCGAAAGATTGGAGAAAGTTTCTCTGGATTCTGAAGTTCTGGGGTTCCATTAGTTGCTATCAGGTACAAGGCCTAGAAACAGAGTAACACCTTCAACATACTTAAGGTATCTCAACAGAGTGTCCTTTATCAGATCTACAAGCTTTTCTTCCTCTCTTTATGCTAATAGTTTCTCACTCTGGGCAACTAAGTAGATTCTTTCTCAAAACTAAAAGACAGAGAGTGCCAGAGCCAGAGCCAGAGCCAGAGCCAGAGCCAGAGCCAGAGCCAGACAGAGAGGGCGGAGGGCTGCAGCTCAGTGCAAAGACCCAGAGTTCAAACCCCAGGACTAAAAAAAGGTAAAGCATTTTACTTTTCTCCTCAAAATTCTCCAATGGCTCCCTCATCTTATCTAGAGTAAAAGTTGGACTTCTTGAGCCAGCAATACAGCTCAGTGGCACAACACCTACCTCACAAGCACAAGGTCCTGAGTTTAATTCTCAATACCCCCAAAAAATAAAAATTTTAAAAAAATTTTTTAAAAGCTAGAATTCTTCCAAAAGCCACCCCTGGCACTATACTGCCTCACTCCTTTCGGCGATTCACTGTCCTCCCCACTGTGTGCCCAGCATACTTGAATAATGCAGCAAGCGTTTCATGAACTTCGAATGTGCCAGAACACTCCTGCTGCTGCAGGGCCTCTGCACTTGCTGTTCGTTGTGCTGTAATACTCTTCCCTGGGTAAGCTTCGCTCTCTCACTTCCTGTGACCCTCTCCAAAGCGTCCTATTAAAGTGAACGCTCTGGCCCTCTGCACACCAGCCCCAGCACTTGGCGTCCATCACTTCACATATTCACAGTATTCCCATTTATTTTATTGTCTTTTGCCTTGCACTAGAATATTAAGTTCATGAAGGCAGGAATTTTTGTTGGTTTTATTATGCAGCACTTTGAATAGTACCCAACACAAGGCAGGTACTCAAATTAACATTAACTAGCTGGACACGGTGACACACATCTGTAATTCTAGTACCTGGGAGGCTGAGGCAAGAGGATCACCTTGAGTTCCAGGCCAACCTAGACTACGTAATGAGGGTCTGTCTCCAACAAAACAAAACAAAACACCCACTATCTTGAGTGAATGAAATGATAGGGCTTTGAAAATTTTTCTGTACAATGTTCTAAATTAACTATTAAAATTATTTTAACTACTTCTTAAACTAGAATCTTTGGTGATGGGGCAAAAAAGTGCTCAGGAAACTGGTGGCACATGTCTATAATCCTCTGGGAAGCTGAGGCAGGAAGATCAGAAGTTCAGGCCGACACAGGCAACTTGGTAAAATCTTGTCTTAAAATAAAAGGGTCTAGAGCCCAGCATGGTGGTGCATGCCTGCAATCCCAGCATTCTGGGGTTGAGGAGAAGGACTGCTGTGAGTTTAAGGCCAACCTGGGTTACATGAGCAAGTTCAAGGCCAGCCTGTGTTATGTAACAAGACACTATCTTGGGAAAAAACAAAGGCCAAGGATGCAGCTGAGTGTAATTACTATAATTAACAGTATAAAGCTGGGAACCCAGTACTTGGGTGGCTGAGGCAGGAGGACCACAGCAAATACATAGCAAGTTCAAGGTCAGCCTGAACTGCACAGTGAGACCCTGTCACACACACACAAAAAAGTACTATAAATAAGAAAAATAAGATTACAAAATAAACCATACAGCTATTAAAAATTTACAAACTCCAGCAGAATTCACAACACCTAAATCTTAGAAGAAATCTATATGTCCATCAACAGCTAAATGGATTAAAATATGATATTTACATACAGTGGCATACTATTTTACCATAAAGCACACACTTGAATCCTTTGTAGGAAAAAGGACATGCCTCCAAGCTTCATGTTAAGTGAAATAAATCTGACACACAAGCTTAAATATCACATGGTTTCTGCAGAAATAAAGAATAAAATAAAAAACAATAGGAAACAGCAAAATAGATCATTGGCATATGGAAAGGGGACCAAGAGCCAGAGGGAAGAGGGAAGTGATGGAAATAGAACAAAATAAAAACTGTAAGGCCAGGGATATAGCTCAGTAGCACAGTGCTTGCCTGGCAAGTACAAGGTCATGAGTTTGATTCCTGGTACAAAACAAAAACAAAAAACTGTGATATGCTGTGTACCTGTACCAAGTCCCTAACAGAAATGTGATCATTACAAGTATATGTATATATCCCCCTACCCCCACAAAGAAGAAGGGGTCCAGAAGATGGAGATAGGGAAGGGTAAAAAAGAATTAAGATGTGTCATGCACCAACTCCCCATGGTGAGTGTAACCATTACATACACTTTAGTCATTAAACAAAACAAAACACCACTAAACTCTTCAGCTAACATTTTCAGTTAAACTCATTATAACTCAGAAGCCATATGATTTTTAGATGGATGGTAGGGCAGAGCCTAAGTTTTATCACCTCTCTATTCTAAAATCCTAGCTAATTTCAGATGCACCAAGCTCTGAGTGCATGTTTCACTTAGGGAAAAGCGTGCTCCTCACAGTGTGGTTGGTGTTAACCAGCCTTACCCGCAGAGGGTTTTCATTGAGGTACGGAGGCTCTCCTTCAACCATCTCAATCGCCATGATGCCCAGAGACCATATGTCCACTTTGGGGCCGTACGCTTTCCGTGTGACCACTTCTGGCGCCATCCAGTAAGGGGTCCCAACCATGGTGCTGCGCTTGCTCTGCTCAGGGGTGATCTGGGCACAGAAACCAAAGTCGGCTGCAAAACAAAACGAAATAAAACACCTACAATTAAAAATTTCAAGGATGGCTTTATCCAAAGAATTCACTTCAGATGACATAATTATATTCTGACATAATTCAGATGACATAATTATATTCAGCAGCCTTTTATCAGAATGCACTTAAAATATTTTGATATTACTTTTATAGAGTGAAGATTATTAGAGAAACCTTTACTGTGAATAATTCCTTTTGCCCTAAAAGTTTTAAAAAATTGAAAAATATGAAAAGAAAAAAAATGACCAAAGTTGAACGCCAAAACCCAATGTAGTGAATTAGGGAACAGTCAGGACACAAAGCCTATGCTGAATGACATAAACAGTAGACACACTAAGCACGCAGCTCAGTAGAGCACCCAGGAAAAGAACACGCTTGACTGCTACAATGGCGCTGTCAGAATGCGGACCAGCACTCATCTACTCCACCCACCTCGGCTGCCCCACTGTCCAACTGGGGGTGGGACACCTAGGTAGGGACTGATGTTAACTTGGTGAGGAAATCAGGATTGGAATCTAGAATCACTTCTTGCCTACCTCCCACTGTTAAACCCTTTGACTTCTACGTAACCAATGTTAGTAATCAGGCTTGTAATTTAGACTTTTCATCATGCATTAAATAAGCTGAATCCTATCCATGAACAGCCTGGCTGGCTGATCTGACTAGGATATTCTGTAAAGTGTTTTCCTACAACCAATTAATTTTTAGAGATCTTTCCATTTTAGTGCATTTATCTGCCTCATTTTTAAAACTACAAAATATACTTTATAAAAATATTACTTTGTCATTCCTGTACTGCTCAACATTTAAGATAGTTTTAGATTTTCTTTACAATGTTGAACACATACCCCTGTACTTACTGTAGTGTATCTACTCAGTAATTCCATAGAGAAAATACTACAGGAGCAATTTTTAGGTAAAATAATAGTCATACAGAAAATGAGTGCTTATAACAAGCCAGGTATTGCTCTCGGGATCTTAGAGCAGTATTATTTTTTAACTTTTCTCCAATACTGAGTATTGAACCCAGGACATCCTCTGGTATGCTAATCAAGTCCTCTAATATTAATCTATACCCTGGCCCCAGATATATTAAAATTATACTCATAAGTGGTAAAACTGAGACAATACATTAAAATTACATCCATTTTTTTTTTGGTCTTTTTTTGAGACAGGGTCTCTCTATTAAGATTATTTAAAGAACAGAAATCTTATATTTTGACTATTTGACTGAATAACCTTTAGAGGATATAATTCAAAAAAGAGAAACACAAAGACAGAAAAGCTGAAAAAGGTGCCAAGCTCTTTAGGAGATTACAAAAACAAGTTTTTGGTTTCTTGATCAAAGAAAAGGGTTCGATTTTGCAGTTAGAGAAATCTCAGTAATGGTTTTCCTCTAGTCCCCCAGGGGGAAAAACTGGAGCTCAGGGATAATGATCACAAAGAAAAGAAGTTCAAGACTTTTCTCAGGATTCCACTCTGCATGATAAGAAAGATCATTAGAAAAGTGGATTCTCCCCTTGTCAACCTGAGGCAGGGCCATGAAGCTTCCCCATGAGGCCATGCTCTGTAAAATTCAAAGAAAACTGAAGAGTAAATGAAAAACTAATGGGTATATTAAAATTTTGCTCATTTTTATAAGTGGTAAAACTGAGACAATACATTAAAATTATACTCATTTTTTTGGTCTTTTTTTGAGACAGGGTCTCACTATTAAGATTATTTAAAGAACAGAAATCTTATATTTTGACTATTTGACTGAATAACCTTAGAGGATATAATTTAAAAAAGAGAAGCACAAAGACAGAAAACCTGAAAAAGGTGCCAAGCTCTTTAGGAGAAAAACTAATTCAAAGAAAACTGAAGAGCAAGTCAAAAACTAACACGTCAGAAAGTCAAGCTTATCCCTAAGACAGAACCAGTTTTCTGATAGTCCCAGGTATTGTTTCTCGGTACTTTGTATCTTTAACCTACAAAAAAATTACCATAGGAACTATTATTATTATTAGTAGTAGTAGTAGTAGTAGTAGTAGTAAATGAATGAGAAAACAGATCCAATGAGATTAAATAACATGCCCAAAATTGTTCAGCAAGCAATAGCACATCTGCTATTTAAACCAGGTTGTCCAGTTCACAATATGTATTCTTTACCACTAAATTCTTTTCCTCTCCCTATACTAAATCATAAAAATTTTAATACAAAAGGTTAATTGAATAAAAGACAGGACATTATAATAAGAAACAAACAAGTAACAACTTAGTGTTATTTCTTCATTTGTTACTCACTAAGTTTAACTGATCCTTCCATTCCCAAAAGCACATTGTCACTTTTGATGTCTCTGTGGATCACTTGATTGGCATGTAAAAATTCCAAAGCCTGTAAACACTGAACAGAAGAAAACACCTATCAATAAACAGTCCTCAAAAGTTTCTAGGATCAGAGATTTAATTCAGGTTGCAGTGTCTGCCTGGCAAAAGTGAGGTCCTGAGTTTGGTTCTTGGTACCGCCCCCCCACCCAAGTCTCCAGTCTACAGAAGACCCTCCAATATTTAACATTTATAAGGGAAAAAAATACTATCTGATGTACAAAGTTATGAAAATGAAATACTCCAATTAGTAGGAAGAGCCTTTCCCACCCTCTGATTTCATCCAGAAACAACATTAAATACTGGCTCTCGAGTCCTTTCTCTGCCTTGCTTTTCTTTTCACAGGGCCCTTATACATTGCCAAAGCTGGCCTTGAACTCCTGGACTCATACTGCCTCAGTCTCCCAGAATGCTGAGAATACATATTGTGTGCCACCATGCCAAGCTGATCCCCGTGTTTTTGAATGAATATACTGAGAGTATAAACTTGGAAAAATTTAACAGTATTTTAATTTATTACTCCCATGAGAGTTGAACAAATGAACTCTACATCGTAACAACTAAAAATTCCATTCAAAATACCTCTCTACTTATTCAAGGAAAGAAACAGATGTAACTGGATATTAACAGATTACATTTACTAGGCAGTCAATAAGATTCTTAAAAAGAATAAAATCCAAGAATAATAATACTTTATAAATAAGCAGAAACAAATATCACAATTTTAAAATTCTAGCATATGGAAGAAAACAAAAGAGAATAGCAATTAGAATTCCTAAAATAAATGTTTATATCAGCTATGACAAAAGTTATCAGAAAAACAAAGTATAGATAAACTCTTAAGTTTTGATCAGTTTTTAAAGTGACCTAGTATACTTTGTTCAACGATATGGTATTCAGAACTATTAAGAAGTTACTTCCTTCCTCCAACCAAAAGGATGATATCCCTTAGGTAAAACATAAATAACTCAGAATTAAAAACTGCAAGCCAGGCCTGGTAGCAAACGCCTGTAATTCCAATACGGGAGTACTGGCATTCCAGTATAGCACTCACCCTGTATCTCTCTTCCCAAAATAACAACTAAAAATACCTTCATAACATCTTAATAAAAGCTGTAAAACATCACAGAACAAAATCTATAATTCACTTATATATTACTGCACAAATACTGAAAGCCAAATCATAGAAAACAATATAGGCTTATGAGCTTTTTAACAATTTTGTTCTTTGTAACAATGATTCTTATGATACTGTCAGTTTCAGTGACAATAAGCAAACCATTAACCTTAGTCTCATTCGTAGAAAAAGGTGTAGATCGAAGGAAAATTTGTCTTTTGCCTAGACTTAAGACAGTTTGGTAAAATTCTACTGGCCTAATAAGCAAACAGCAAGGGTAGAATTTCACTAGTTAGTATCAAGAAACCAGATTTTCATTTTCAGTGAGGTCAACATAGCTAGGCACAGACTTACTGATATTTAAGGTGAATACAGCTATATGTCTTGCTTTGCCTGAGATGGTTCTGATTTCCACTGCTGAGTGTTTGAGAACTTTTATTCTCAAAAGTATCCTATCTGGCCAGGCATGGGTGACGCACTCAGGAGACTGAGGTAGGAGGACTGCAGTGAGTTCAAGGCCAACCTGGGCTACACAGTAAGTTCAAGCCCAGTCTGTATAGTGAGATCTGCCCCCAAAAAATTAATTAATTAATTAATTAATTACATAGAAAGAAAGAAAGAAAGAAAGAAAGAAAGAAAGAAAGAAAGAAAGAAAGAAAGAAAGAAAGAAAGAAAAAAGTATCTTGTCTGGCAGTAGCTCATGATCATATTCCTAAAATTCACCTGTGAACTTGGCAATTTAAAGGTCTGTGCCCTATTTCTAAACTATCTTACACATAAAGAAAGGGACAAAAGGGACAACTTGCAGAGAACATGTATAAAGTATCTCACACAACAAAAATTGCACAGAAAAACTTTCCTTCTTTACACCTCTTGCTAACCACAGCAGAGGTCATCCCAAAGGAATCAAACCCACCTCTCTGCACACAGCGGCTATCTGAGCTTCGTCCATGCACGTTTCTGTAACAACATCGGTGAGTGACCCACCAGCCAGGTACTCCATGACGACAAACAACTCGTCCCCCACCAGATAACTAAAAACAGAACGTAAAACACACTTATAATTTGGTTTTTTCTAACCACACAGCATTCTATGTTAAAAAATTCAAATGTTAAGCACCACAGCAGTAAAGACCTGATAGCTTGAGATCTAGGAAGAGAACTGGAAAACCAGCATTTTTTTTTTCTTTCCTTTTTTTTTCGGGGGGGGGGGGGCGGGACCAGAAATCAAACTCAGGACTTCATGCTTGCCGGGCAGGAGCTATGCCACTGAGCTATATCCCCGGCCCTGGAAAGAGACTATGTAACAGCACACACAAAAAAGTAATGATCCTGGATCACTAGACACAAACTACCCAAAATTGTAGCATGACTGTGTATACGGATTACTGCAATGAAGATAATACTCTAAGGGCCATACATAGTAGTGCAAATCTATAATCCCAGCTACTTGGAAGCTGAGGCAGGTTGTCAGCATGGGCAATTTAGCAGGATCCTGTCTCAAAACAAAAAAGGATAGGGATAGGGATGTAGCTCGGTGGTACAGCCTAGCATGTGTGAGGTGCTGGATGTGTAATACAAAGCCCTTAGGAGTATGAGGAGCACACAGGCAAATGTACTGAAAAGTTTATTTCTATGCACACAGTTCCATAGCTAGGACTAAAGTATCAAAATATGTTGCTGGGGTATAGCTTAGTAGCAGAGCACTTGCCTACCATGCACAAGGTCCCCATTACTACCCAAAAAGCAAAAAAGAAACCCTTTCAAAATATATGATCTTTTCCCCATTGTTACGGTTTATTTATCTCCAGATTCCCCCTACCCCCAAGATTCATGCACTCATAGGTGAGGCTTTGGAGAGGTGACTGGATCATGGGCTTGAGACATTGGGTTAGTCCACTAATGAATTCACGGCTGGGTATACTGCGGAGGGGTAAAGCCTGGTGGGAACATGTGGGTCCTGTGGCCATGGCCTAGAAGAATATACATATCCTAGCTGATACATATATTTCCTCCTCCTCCTCCCTTGATCCCTCAGAGCCACCTACCTGCCATGCCATGAACTATTTCTCTTCTGCTATGCCACCCTCTCTTAGAACTAGCTAATTATGGTCTGAAGTTTCTACAAACTGTGAGCCAAAATAAACCTTTCTCCCCCTTTAACTTGTGGTTGTCAGGTATTTTGCCTACCAACAAAAAAGTAACTAAAGTATTCATCATACACACATTTAAGTATGTAATAAAAAATGGAATAAAACTACCCATATTCGTTATCTCCAATACAACCATTATTACCATTTTTAAACACTTTTTATTCTAATGTTTGTTTTCCTTCCTTTTTACTATCATCTTCTAATAGTCGTTTCTTCATTCATATGTGAGATTACTTTATTAAAAAAAAGAAAAGCCAAAACACATGCTGTAGTGGCACAGGTGTGTTATTTCAACTATTTAGCAGGCTAAAGGCAGTAAGAACCCAGGCAACCCAGCAAGACCCTACCTCAAAATATACGTAAGGGCTGCAAATATAGCTCAGTGGCACAGCGCCTGCCTGGCAAGTGTAAAGTCGTAAGTTTGATTTCCAGTACCATACCAAAAACAAAACAAAACAAACTATATATATATATATATATATATATATATATATATATATATATATATATATATATAAAATACATAAAAGTGTTGGTGATGTAACTCCACATTATAGCACTTGCCTAGCACGTATGAGGCTGAGTCTAACCCCTACATTTGAGGGACAGGGAGGGGCAGGGAAGGAGAGAGACAGGAAATGTACTGTGTTCTATGAATACAGTATCCATAATTAAGGCCAAAGTCTCAACACAAAAGAAACACATCTGTAATAATATATTTAATTTTCTAATCTGCTTTTTGTTATTTAACATCAATTCTTTTGGTCTTAAAACAGAGTGTCACTATGCAGTTTGGGCTGGCTTGAACTCATAGTAATTCTCCTGCCTCAGCCTCGAATGGTGGGATCATAGGCAAGCACCACCACGCCCAGCATTAACATCAATTCCTAAACCAGATGAGCTTTTCCTAAGCATATATAGTCTGCCCATGACAAACAGCATTTAAAATAAAAACTAGGGCCAGGGATACACCTCAGTGGCACAGCATTTGCCTGGCAAGCACAAGATCATGAGTTCAATTCCTGGTACCAAAACATAAATAAAAATAAAATAAAAACTAATATAAAAGTTTAAGAAATCTGTGGCTAGTCATGACTGTGGGCCAAGCACAAATCTCAGCATAACGATTCCAGTTTCTGTCATTTGCACTGCACACAGGGACCAGTCGCAACATCTTTCATTTTACTGCCTTGTCACTTGCCAATGATATCCTTGGAGAAAAGGGATCATCTAAACTGGAATGTGCTATTTTCACCTCTCCTTCATTTACTTCTCAATAATGGCATTCTACTCTGTTACAGCTATGTCTAGATGTCCCCCCAAAGACTCATGCAGTCATAGTGGCAGGCTTTTTCCAGAAGTGGCTGAATCTAGAGTTTGTGACTGATTCATGGTTCAGTGCTGAGATTAAGGATGCTGGGATTCAGGCCGGGCGATGGTGGGATCACTGCACTGAATGGATTGGCACCACCCTACTTCCCAGTAGATTGGATACAATACAAGGGACAGAAAGAGGCTTGTTTTGCCATTTTTGCTCTTGGTTTTGCTGTTTTCTACCCCCATGAACTGTTGCCCCTCTGCCATGCCACCCTGCCTCAGAGCCAGCCTACTGCAGATTTAAACTTCTACAACTGTGAGCTAGATAAGCCTTTCCGCCCTTAATATGGGACTCAGGTATTTTGTCTCAGCAATGAGAGAAAAGTAAAGAGAAAACATACATACTCTAATGTGGCTAATCTCTATCAAACTATAAAACCACAAATTTCTATGTTTTTATCCTAGTATTTAAAAAATATGAATACCTGTCCAAGAAGTTAACTATGTTGGGATTCTTTAATTCTTTCATCACCATAATCTCATTAATGATCAATTCCTTCTTGGGCTGTTTCTGTAAATTAATCTGTTTGATAGCGACCTATAATGGAAACAATTTAAAAAATCAGAGAACAGTTTTCCTAGAAAGTTAGAAACACTAATCAGTTCATAATTTTGTGCATATACTGTATCACACAATGAGACTGCAAATGGTTCACAAAGAGCACTTCTACCTGCCACTGCTTACGTGCAAGGCTCTGGAATGTACAGTGCTGAAATTCATTCAGATTTATCTTTGTTGATTAACCCATCCAAGATCATTCTAGTATCAGGAATTAACCTCTTTTTCTTCTAAATAGGGACAATTATTTAAAATACATTTTAATTTATGATATTAGACTCATAACTCCTTGTCTCTTCTCCCTTTTTTAGTGCTGGAAGCTGAACTCAGCATCTTTGCACTACTATATTCCCAGCTGTTTTTTAGTTTTCAGCTTTTTGTGATGAGGTCTCATAAGATTCCATCTCAAAAAGTAGCTAAACTGCCCAGGTTAGGCTTGAACTTCCATCTTCCTGCCTCAGCCTACAGAGTCCTGGGGCTAGCAGTTTGTGCCACCATGCCCATATCTTTGGTTCCCTTAATATAAGAATTGCTACAAAATTTCATACCTTAATTCTTGCAACATATTCAACTTAACAGATTTCTATTAATTACTTAGTTTTGTTCTGTAAGAAATGCAAATGGTAACAGCCACGGTATAAAGGTAGGTAGTTGTAATTACCTCCTGTCCCAGTGCCACATCAGTAGCAGTGAAAACTGTACCGGAGGCCCTAGAGGGAAGGAAGGAGAAAAGACACAATCAGATTTAAAGATTCTAAACTATTATCATTTATAACATCCAAAGATTTTACAATATGAAGCCAAGCATGGTGGTACAAGCCTATAATCCCAGCAGTTGGAAGGCTGAGGCAGGAGGACCACAGTGCATTTGAGGTCAGCCTGGTATAATACATAGTGAGTTCAAAATCAACCTAGGCTATGGAAAGGCCTAGTTTCAAAACAAGGACTTAACAATTATATTCAAGCAACTGAAAAGAACTTCTAAGAGAAATAAAAGTGAAAACAAAAGGAGAAAAAGAAGAAAAATAAGCAATCCTTGTGCCCAAAATGTCCTATAAAAAAATAGGAAAAAAAAAGTTCAAAGAAAAACGTAGCATGCACTCATAAGTAACATTTCCCTGCTTAAGAAACAAAGAACCACAGATAAATTTGAGGGTCCTCTGCATGGCTGTCCCACCTACCCTCCTCCCCAAGGCAGGTCTGTATTTGATGTGTACCTTATATTCAATGTGCATCAATTCTGTGCACTTTCTGCTTTTACCTACAAAGGTAAAAATCTCAATAGACTATATTTGGCCTTATTTTTAAATCCCATATAGTTTTATTTTATTCATTTCTCTGCCATTTGCAGTTTTTTTAAAAAAAATATTCAACATTAAATTTGTAGTGTTTTTTTTTTTTCCTGGTACCACGGATCTAATTCATGACCTCGAGCTTGCCAGGCAGACGATTATGCTGCTGAGCTAAATCCTTGGACCTGTAATGGTTATCTAGATACACAAGGATTATTCTTGCTCATTTATTATCATTTGTTAGTCAATATATAACATTCATTATCATGCTCAAAAGTATTAAGGTGATTTTAAAGTCAGTGCTTCAAATGAATTTAACTATTAAAAATACCCAAAATAATTTTTTTCAATGCTTAAATGCATGTCATTATTTGCCTATAATCGTGCAATAAACATTTTTATTCTCTTTTAAATATATGTTATAGGTAATTTCTCCATCTAACTAATCCCTTACCACCTATGGGAAATAACATTTAAGAGGAAACACTAATACATTGTTAACTAGTAAAGCTTGGATCAAACTCCTGACCTTGTGCTTGCCAGGCAGGTGCTGTGCCACTGAGCTATATTCCCGGCCTTTTATTTTTTTGTACCAGGAAGCAAACTTACAACTTCACACTTACCGAGCAAGCACTGCATCGCTAAGCTATACCCTTAGCCCTCACTAATAAAGTTTTTAAACAGCATCTAGAAACAAATCACATTATGCATTTACATGAACTTCCAGGGTGCCAAGCATAGATTTTCAGTCAGTGTTCAATGTCAGGGGAAAAAAACAGAGAGCATGTTATCAGCTCAGACAGTACTGAATATTTTACCAGTCACAAACACTTACCCCTGTCCAATTTTTTCGTATCTTGTATATTTCTTCTTAGGGTCACCTATGCTCACAATAGTTCCTATTTTAAACAAAAATAGGAAGTTCAGTAAAGAATTTTAAATATAATTTTGCCATCATTATTCCTTTAAAAACTCTACAAACCTTAACAGTGGTTTTCAAATACAAGTTTCAAAAATAATTTGTTTGAGACACAAAACATTGAAGAAACACAATAAAAGTAAAAAGCCACCAGAAACATTATTTCCATTACATTAGATCTCTCAGTTAATCATGTTCTCAAAAATGATGAACTTACAAAACAGGTGTTCAGCCTATTTGAGACTAATGGAAGTTCTCAAGATTCAGGACATGCTGCTCTAAAACAGGCAATTCCTTGGGAACTAGTTGTTCTGCTTTTCTACTCCAGTGAATGATTTTCACTAGTGATAACTTATGAAAGCACTTGGTGTTGAGGCCAGGGATTTAGCTCAGTAGCTTAAGCGCCTGCCTGGCAAGCATGAGGTCGTGAGTTTGATCTCCAGTACCAAAAAAAAAAAGAAAAGAAAAGAAAAGAAAGTACTTGGTGTCAGAAATAAGTTACATTCAAATGAATAGCCCTTAAATGGATTTTCTGATTGTTAAAATGCATCCTCTGTCAGCATATTTAGGAAGTCACTTAAGACTGTAAAGATTATTTGACTGATTGCAGCACTGGGAACTAAACAGAAGGCCTTTGCATACCCCCTGCCCTTTCTACAGAGACAATTTCACTAGGTTACTACTTTGCCCAGGCTGAGCTAGTAGTTACCCTCCTACCTCAGCCTCCAAAAGTGCTGGGATTACAGGTATGAGCCACCATGCCCAGCTACTCCACATTTTTCTGCTTTAGGAAAAGTTCAAAGTCATCACTAAGAAAACAGGCTTTAAAAATAGGAGGCTAGACCCCAAATCCCAGATTTTTAATACCAGCAAGTCAAAACACGAGAAAATCACACTCATTTTCATTTGGTTAAGGTAAAAGAAGACAGAGATAGGTCAAGGGACCTCACATAAAAATCTGTCAAATTAGCCAGTTAGGCTCAAATCAAGAAGCTAATGAAGCCAGGCGTGGTGGTGCACACCAATAATCCTAGCACTTGGAGACCGAGGCAGGAGCATCACTGCAAATGACCAGCCTAGGCTACAAATTGAGTACGAAGCCAGCCTAAACTGCATGAGACCCTGTCTCAAAAACAACTGAACTGCATAGTGAGACCTATCTCAAAAAGACAATAAATAAATAAATAAATAAATAAATACGGCAAGCTAATGGTCCCAGGAGTGGTTTAAGGACACCCTGGACTATATAATGAGCCCGTCTCAAACCTCTGCCTTTCAACTGCCTAAAAAAGATTAAAGGGGGGGTGGATGAGAGAGCAAAAAGGTATCAACAGAGATAGGAAATATGATAGCAAAATGTTACAACTGAATAACAACTGTTCTTATTGATTTTTAAACACTATCAGCTCTAAGAGAAGAAATTATCTATTTATCTATCACCAGAGTGAAAGCAGGTTTGTACCTGAAAGCACTGAGGCATCAAGAGCAAATAAATTTAGAGCACATAAATGTTTAAAACAACCCATCTATTAAGTAATTTTCCTTGACCCCATTAGGTCAGTGTTTAGCTTTTTGATTTGCGATTTTTGTTTTAAGGAAGGGTCTTGCTTTGTAGCTCAAGCTGGCCTAGAAATGCAATTTTCCTGCCTCAGCCTCCCCAAATGCTGGGATTACAGGCATGTGCCACCAAGCCCAGCCAGTCAGCAATCTTTAACATCATTATAGCTACTGACATGTCATCAGACATCACTGCTATTCTCCCCCTGGCCATTTATCTTACTCATAATGCTTGATCCAAGTAAATAACAGATGAGTTAAATGAGAGGGAAAAAAACCTCTTTCTAGAATAAGTTTTATGCCTACATGTATCTATAGCTCACTTTGTTTAGTTATTTAGGGCTGTTTTTTTGTAGATGACGAATAAGAAGATACCGGTATGCATAAATATACATGTCTTCTTTGATACAATTCCTAACCATGTCTTTTAGATCTGGCTTATGTGGGAAAAAGCACTGCTCCCAAATGGGCTGACTTCACTAGCTATCACATAGTATCTTTTAAATGTACATGAGAAGAGTGTTTCTTTGATTTCACTGGATTTTAATTAAAATTACTATTCCTTTAAGAAAACAATTTTTGCTGGGTGTGGTGGTGCACGCCAGCAGTGCACGCTGCTAGGGAGGCTGAGACAGGAGGGTCTGTGAGTTCCGGGTCAGCCCGGGCTACATAAACAAATTCAAGGCCATTTTGCACTACATAGTGAGACCTTGCCTCACAAAAGAAAACAATTTTTTCTTCTGCATTAAGTAAAAATGTAAGGCATAAATTAAAATCTACCTGGGTCTTTTTTATTGTTGTTTAGTGCTGGGGAAAAGTTTCAAGAGCTGTTAATTTACAAATAATGTAAAATGTAGATAACATACTTAATTTCTCCATAATCTCTTCATCTGTCATCTTGGTCTTCTTTTTTTGTTTGTCTGTAGACTTGGCACCACCATCTACATGAGAATCACTCGCTGGGGCAGGGATGGGGTCAATCACAGAGCGTGTGTAAATCTGCAGAAATACAGTCATTACTGAGATCTGAGCAAAACATTCTCAGAGCTCTTTTCCTTGGTGGATGTTCTGCGGTGCCTGCCCACGCCAGGTTGGCACTCTGCTGCCCTGCCCCCACCCAGAAGCTCTCAGTCTTCCTGGACTCCACCTCATTCTTCCATTTTTACCCAAAAATAAGTTCTCTCTCCCATTGTTCTAAAGGACATGAACAACAGATTTAGGCTATTAAAAAACGTAACTAGAGAGCCGGGGATTAGCTCAGTGGCTTAAGTGCCTGCCTGGCAAGCGCTAGGTCGTGAGTTCGATCCCTGGTACCAGAAAAAAAAAAAAAAAGTAACTAGGGCTGAGCATTTAGCTTAGCAGCATAAACTCCTGCCTGGCAAGCACAAGGTTGTGAGTTCGATCCCTGGTACCAAAATAAACAAACAAACAAATAAATAAATAAAGTAACTAAGAATAAATATGAAAACATTGTTCTTTGGCACAGACGCATATATTTTTAAAAATTTTGTCTAGCAAAACAGCAGGTCCATGAATGAGATTTGTGGCCATCTAAAATAGCATGTTAATAAAAGACAATAATGTAGCAAAATGTTCACAGACCCAGGTAGAGAAAAGAAGGCCACACCAGCAAGCAAGCAAGTCTAGGAACAGCACCATGCATGGGCTGCACCAGAGTGGAACAGCCAGACCCCAGACTCTCCCCATGAGAGAGAACCAGTGCCATATGCAGGTCACCACTAGACTGAAACAGCCAGACCCCAGCCCCTTCCAGCACTCAGGCTGGCAAACAAGAAGTACCACCTCTCCCCACCCTGCCATAAGCAACCAGCTATAAACACAGGCAGTGATGATAGCTACGGAGGTGAAATACAATTGGATCTCTGCGGTGCTTTGGTGTTCCACTAACATTGCAGGTCTAGGGCCAGTGGTCTGATCATGGGTTCAGAGGGTGGTGGTACGCAGTGTGGCATCTGGGGAGATCTCCTTCTGAGGGCTGCAGACATTGTTGGTTCCCTATGGTCTTGTTTTGAGGTCCTATATTATTTCCATTATTTTATTGGGTTGGGTTTTACTCTCTTTTGTTTTATTTGATTATGTCAAATCCAATGGCAGCAGTAGCTATTTCAAAGATATAAGAAATATTATGGTAGCAATTTTGGATTTACTATTAGCTTGTTTTGAAGTCCTTTGTTGCATTCATTGTTTTGTTTTGATTGCTTCTATTCTGTTCTGTTTGATATTTACTATGTCCAAAGTTACCTGCAGCTATTTTGAAGACATCAAGAGGCATTATGGTAACTATTGTTGATTTCATAATGTTTTGAAGCCCTGTATCAATTACACTGGTTTATTTTGATTGGTTTTATTGTTTTATCCTCTTTAAAATTAAAAAAAAAAGCAAAACAAAATAAAATGTGCACAGCTTAAAAATGTTTCTACTATAAGAGATAAAATACAAAAGATAGAAACCTTAATGTTGAATTAAACCTTAATGTTGAATTAACTTCCTAATTCTCATAGCCAATTTTACGCAAAATAAATTTCAATTCAACTAAGCAGTCCTGCAGTACAAAGCAAACAGCTCACAGCCATTCTTAGAGCCCTCCCTCCCAGCCTCTCTTCTTAGCTGCTCTGAGATCACTATTGTTAGAATTCTCCCTTGGAATTTCACTCTCAACTGCCCCCGATGACAGATGACAGACGTCATAGCTTTGAGAGAAATGTAAAATGAGAGGCAAAATACATAATACGGGAAAGAAGATCAAAGTTTTAAATTAGGAGAGCCCCAAAAACAGATGAACTCTAGAAGTGAAGGTAAAATATAGGAAGAAAAAAACCCAGGGACAGCAGCCCAGCGTGTCTATCAAGCACTCACTGATTTCGTATGGTCGGGTCGTGGAGCAATGACGGGAGGAGCAGCCTCTTCATCATCATCATCTTCCTCGGTCACCACTGCTGACGTTTCTGAGCCCTTGGCATTCAGCTATGTTCACCACAGGGCGAGGTGAGGGAGAGGCACCAGCATAATGACAAGGTTAAAATATGACAATCTCTACTTTTTTTAAACATATTTTTTAGTTTATTTCAATAGCTCACTTAAAATGATTAAATATAACTGGTTCTTATGTAATAATTAAAAAGTAAAGGTGATTTTATGAACTAGGGAAAAATAAGCTTATGAAATAAATGTGTATGACATATCAAACATTCTTGAGTACTATTTATGCCTTTAAACACGCACACAGGGCTGAGGATTTAGCTCTTAAGCGTCTGCCTGGCAAGCGCTAGGTCCTGAGTTCAATCCCCAGTACTGGAAAACAAAAAAACAAAACAAAACAAAAACAAAAACAAGCACACACAGTAATCTAAAAGTAAACAATCATTTATTTGTTAAGATAAAAATCAAAGATCTTCTGCATTATGCACACCTCAAGATGATCATGCAGTATTTGAAACAGCCAGATTTTAAAAAAAAAGGCCAGGCATGGTGGCACATGCTTATTATCCCAGCACTCGAGAGGCTGAGGCAGGAAGATCACTTTTGAGGTAAGAGGCCAACTAGGGCTCCATAGTGAATTTAAGGTTAGCCTAAGCTGCATAGCAAAAACCCATCTCAAAAAGACAAAAAGAAAGAAAAAAAACAGCCACATTCACCAGAAGTTTGGGAAGTAAAAAAACTGGTGAGTTTCAATGTGGGGCTATTCCCCCACGCTGTGTTCAGTAGGATGGCACTGGAAGGAGGATATGGGACCCAGGTACAGGCAGGCAAGTCCTCTATAGTCACAGTTGTATACGGAAACATTCCCAGAAGTAGCTAACCTGCTCCAGAGGTCATTAACCACTTTAAATAGCTTATCAAGGAAATTCTAATTATGGCTTCTTCAACATTCTGAGAGGCTAGCTAAAAAAAAAAAATAATAATAATAAGTACTTACTTCTCACGGTTGAATGTAATCTTATAAAGCAAAATAAAAACTGAAACCTGCTTTGGGTAACCTAAATTAAAACTAAAGCAACAAGAAATAAATTATTAACTTACTGCTTGTGTTCCTGAAGGGAAGCCATCTTTCTCTAAATGCGAAACAGAAAAGAATGTTAATCAAGAAAGAAAACTTCACATAACAAAAACAAACAAAAATAAAAGTAAAGGAAGCCAATTTCTGGGAGAGGGGAACAGTACCAGGGATTAAACCCAGAGCCCCGTGCATGGGGGCAGATGCTTTACACCCACTGCCCTATTCCAGTGTTATGTTGTTTTGTCTCGAATAATCTCTTGAGTAAAATGGAAATACCAGTATTTAAGTAGGAACTTGTACAAGGCTAAGTTAATGACTCTCAAATCTTACTGAAACTCCCTAAACTTGTTAAAAACCATTGAATTATACTCATCATAGGTGAAACTTACTGTGTAAATTACCTCAAATTTACCTCAAAATTATTAAAATTTAAT
Source organism: Dolichotis patagonum (assembly GCA_004027295.1). NCBI lineage: Eukaryota > Metazoa > Chordata > Mammalia > Rodentia > Caviidae > Dolichotis > Dolichotis patagonum. The sequence continues at coordinate 81,344 of PVJX010003355.1, forward strand.
TGAAGTTATCTGTCAGCTGCACTTATTAAAACAAAACATTTATTGTTCAAGATATTTTCTCAGGGCTGGGAATATAGCTCAGTGGTACAGTGCCAGCCTGGCAAGTGTGAGGTCATGAGTTTGTTTTGCAGTACCAAAAAAATAAAATTTTTTTCTCAGTATCATGTACAAATATAAATTTTCTTATGATGAATGTGCTCACTATGTATACCTAAAATATACCAATAAACTTAATAAAAAAAATATACTTTCTCCAGAGAATTACCTACTAAGCTATCATTCAATTAACAATTGTGTAAAGTAAAATTCTTATTTTGTTTTTTGAGACAGGGTCTCATTATGTTCCAGGAAGGCCTAAACTTTGCCATGTGCTCCCAGAGGCTGGGCTCAAACTCACTATCCTCCTGCCTCAGCTTCCCAGGTGCTCAGTTCACAGTCATGTGCTGGTATGCCAGGCAAAGTAAAATTTTTGGCCTAACTTATGTTTTCATTTTCAAATGCTAGAGGTTTTAGTATATTTACATTGGATGAAAAGAATCTTCCATTTTTCTGGTTAAACTGTGCTTGTTTTAAAAACGATTACTAATTTACAAAAATTAGAATGTACCACACTCTTACAAGTAAAAGAGGTCAGGATCATTTGCAAAGAGGTCTCCACTTCTTCCTTTTTAATGTGAGGATGCAAATATGGTTACATGTATAATTTTGGTTTAGCTTTCTGGGGGAGAGAAGCAGTTGGTTGGTACTAAGGAATGAACCCAGGGCTTCTGCACTGAATTACAATCATGGACTTTTTGAAGTTTTTAAAATTTTAAGACAGAATCTCACTATTTAGTAAATTGCCCAAACTAGTCTTGACCTAGTAATGCTCCTGCCTCAGCCTTCCAGAGTGACAGGATTGCACAGGCATGCATCTCTATACTTTGCTTAATCACATCATTTTTTAAAACTATATATATAAATTTAGCTACCAGGAAAAAAAATTGAATGAAACCCTGGGGATGTACCTAACAAAATCCATACTAGGAGACACAGGACAAATATCTTGTTTAACAACAACAGAAAAAAAAAAAGAATAACCTCTTAAGAAAGGGAAGCCTAAATCTGAAAAGATATTCAAGATATCTCTCAACCAAATCTAAGTGTGGACTCGATACTGATGGTAATTTCAACAAAACAATTTCAACACTTGTAATCCCAACACTCTGGTAGGCTGAGGCAAGAGAATTTTTTTTTTCCCCCTTTGGTACCAGGGATCGAACTCATGACCTCAAGTTTACCAGGCAAGCACATTGTGCTGCTGAGCTAAATCCCCAGCCTGGCAAGAGGATTACAAATTGAAACCTAGCCTGGGCTCAAATTTAGGAAGGCTCAGTCTCAAAATTTACAAAAAGGGCTGAGAATGTAGCTCAGTGCAAAGCCCCTGAGCTCAAATTTCTGATACTGCAGAGGAAGGAGGACCCTAGAAAACAGAAAAGAAATGAATTTTCTTCCTTTTTTCCCCTTTCTTCTTTCTTTGGCTTTTTATGATAGTACCTCACTGTGGAGTGCAGGCTAACCTTGAATTTGTTGCATTACTGAAACCAAGTCAGGCATGGTGGTGCAGGCCTATAATCAAGCACCAGGGAGGCTGAGGTTGTTATGAGTTTGGCCTGAACTACACAGCAACACTGTGCCCCCCCCAAAAAAAACACAATAAAATAAATAAATAATAAATTACCTACACCAAGGCCTGAATATGTGATCCTCCTGCCTCAGCCTCCCAGTGTTGGGTTTATAAACATGTACTACCATACCTGGCTATTTTTTAAATTTAACTATAGTTTAATTTAAAAAAAAACTCAAAACAATAAAGTCAACTATATTCTAATTCTTGCCTGATGAATTCCAATTCTGAAGTATAAATCTTTTTAATTACAATGCTTATTTTTATGTATTTACATATTTTTTAATTTCAATTTTTGATTAGAAAAACATTTTTAAGTCTGTAATAAAACAATCTTCCTTCTATCCCACTAACGATATATCCTTATCACGAACTTATCCATAAATCTTTATTTTTTCCTTTTATTGCTACAAGCAGTAAGAAAAAAACAGTCAAAATACTCATATACCCCATTTCTAGTTAATCTGGGACTAATACAACCCCCATACTCCAATTTATGAGTAAGATCAACCCTGAATGAATTTTCAAAAGCTGACTCTAGCAGACTGTGGGGGCACACACTTATAATCCAAGCACTCGGGGAGGCTGAGGCACGAGGACTGAGAGTTTGAGCCCAGACTGGCCAAATGAGCAACTTAATGACTTAGCATCTCAAAATTAATAATAATAATAATAATAATAATAATAATAATAATAATAATGGCTGGGGGCAGCTTAGTATCAGAACATCTCTGTTCAGCCCTTCTTCAGTATCCAATGCCATACCTGGAGGAGTGAAACTCAGGTACTTCTGCTTCACCGTGTTGGAGTCGTAGAACTTGAGCACGTCCAGCACGGCCTGCGGGTTCTTCTTCTGCTCCAGCTTGGTGATGTTGGAGGTCTGCAGCAAGCGAGCCCACTGTTCCGGCATACCCTGACAAGAGAAGCCAGCAGCAGGCGCACTTTGAATGGCTGTCGTTTTCAGAAATAAATCATAAAATACATAAAACAAACCAGTATACACCATTTAAGGCCTGACTAAATTCTAACGGGTCTAGTTTTCTTAAATATTTTTCTACATCTATTCTGTATGATTGTAATTAATAGGCTCAACTCTCCCCAGTCACTAAAATTTTTATGAAAAGCAAAGAACAAAAAGTAAACTGACAAAACACAAATAGAAAATGTCAAACTTAATACTGAAGAAAATCCTTCGCAGTGTTTTAATGCCGTAAATAAACTGCAACCAAGAAAACTTACAGTAAATTCTCCAGTAACAGCATCAAACCCGACATGGATGGTGTGCTCAAAATCAGACGGAGGAGAAATCTCTGGCCGCTCTTTTTCTTTCTTTCTACTTCCTAGACAGCATTAAGAAAACACAATGAAGAACATTCAAACAAGGTTAATACAGGTTAATCCTATATGTTTGTATTTTTCCTCCGAGTAGATAAAGTTATTGTAGAAATCAGACTTCGTGCAAATATATGGACTGAGAGAAAACTGGCAAATGAAGGAAAGCAGTGGGTTCATTCCCCAGCACTGGGACAAAAACAAAACAACCAACTGTAATTTCAGTCACTCATTGCTGACATAGGAAAACACTTGATTTTTTGGTTGCAGTTTTCCAGTGCTGGGGAATGAACCTAGGGCCTCATCCATGGTAGGCAAGTGTTCTACCACTGAGCTACATCCCTACTCCTTTTTATTTTGAGACAAGTCTTGCTAAGTTGCCCAAGCTAGCCTTCAACTTGTGATCTTTCCACCTCAGCTTCTTGTGTAGCTGGGACTACAGGCAAGTCCCAACACACCCGGCTGTAACTGATTCTTAAATATCAATCTTCTATTCTGAACCCTTAATGGCAGACCCTGAAGGATTTTCAATAAAAACTCAAACATGTTGCTGGTGAGTAAAGACAGGTTTACTTTTTCCTAATCTGGATTCATTTTATTTATTTATTTTTTCCTGATTAACTGCACTGGCTAGATTCTCTAGTACACTGTTGAATAATAGTGATAAGGGAAATTTTTTTAGTTTTTACTGATCTATGAGTTAAAAACAGTTCTTTTTTTAACCATTAAGTTTAATGTGAATTGTAACGGTGAATTGTAATGTTAGATGTCAGAAATAAATACTGGATTTTGTTAAAAAAATTTTGGTAGATTTACCAAAACGAACATGTGGTTTATCATTTTTGTTTGTGCCAACAGAGAATTACACTGATTTTCAAACATTAAAACCAACTTTGCACTTCTCAAATGAAATTCACTTAGTCATGATGTATTACTCTGATCCACTGTTAGATTCCAATTACAAATATTCTGCTAACACTTTCATAGCTATGTTCATGAAGGATTTGTGTTCAGGAGATGTCTGCTTTGTATTCATGCACTGACTTTTTTTTTTTTTTTGCGGTACCAGGGATCGAGCTCACAACCTGGCGCTTGCCAAGCAGGCGCTTATGCCACTGAGCTAAATCCCCAGCTCTCGTGCATTGACTTTTGAGGTAGGTAGGATCTTGCTGTGTAGCCCAGGCTGGTCTCAAACTCATGGCAATCCTCCTGCCTCAGACTCCAATTGCTGGGGCTTACAGGTATGTGCTACCACAGCCAGTTCTGCTTTCTTGTCTTGCAGTATCTTTGGTTTAGGAATGCAGGTAAAGCTAGTCTCCGAAGAGAAGTTGGCAATCATCAGACCTACTCAAGTCTCTGGTGGCGCATATCTTTTAGGAAGTGTTTCCATGTCATTTAAGGTGCTGCACTTCTTGGTCCACGTCTGTTCGTCCTGCTACCCGCCCTCTACCCAGGGTCCTGTGTGCGCTAAGTGTGCACCCTACCACTGAGCGATGCGTGGTCCCAGCCCTGCTTTCTCTCTTTAGTATCTACTGAATCTGTAGGGATGGCAGAATGCTCACTGTCAACCTAGCAACCCATGTATTACTTTTCTCCCACCAGTCTGGCTAAAGGTTTATTGATTTATTGATACTAAACATTACCCCCTTTCATGTCATTGATTTCTAGTCTGACTTATGGTATTTCCTTCCTTCTACTCTGGACTTCATTTGAACCTCCCTTCTAGTTTATTAAGAAGGTTTAGTTGAAGTCATTCATATGAATTTTTTTTTAGTATAGGTACATAGTACTATGAAATTTCCTGTAAGTACTGCTTCAGCAGTATCTTACAAATGTTGTTTTGAATTTCATTTTCATTCAGCTTTGTCTACATACTTTCTAAAAAAGCTTTTAATTTTTAAATTTACTTTCCAAATATGTTCAGAGACCTTCTTGTTACTGACTTCTAATTTAATTACATTCTGGTCACAGAATACATTTTATATTATTTAAATCCTGTACTTACTTTCTATTTATTTATGTATTTATTTATTGATTTATTTATTTATTTATTGGTATCAGAAATCAAACTCAAGACCTTACACTTGCCAGGCAGGTGCTGATGCCACTGAGCTGTATTCCCAGCCCACTTGCTGTTTTTGAAATTGTCCTAGAGGGCTGGGGATTTAGCTCAGTGGTATCAGCACCTGCCTGGAAAGTACAAGGTCATGAGTTCCAGTCCCAGTACCCCCCCAAAAAAAGACAGAAATTTAAGTTGCAAATGCAGTTAACAAGAATATATATCCTACTGTAGTTGGGTGCAATGTTCTATAAATACCTATGATGTCAAACTGGTTAATAATCATGTTCAAATCATTTATCTCCTTACCAATTTTTTATCTGGTCTCTAATCATTGAGAGAAGTATATTGGATCTCCAGTTACAACTGGATTTGTCTACATTTTGAAATCTTGGCAGTTTTGTGTCACACACTTTGAAGCTGTTTAGTACTATTGTATCATCTTAATGAATTAACTCTACTATTATAAAATAATCTTCCTAATCTGTGATAATGCTTTTTAAATCCTAAAATCTAACTTTCTGATACTTATATAGCCAGTCCAAGTATCTTTTTGTCATATTTTTTCCTCCTTTCACAGTGCTGAGAATTGAACCCAGGACCACACACATGCTAGGCAAGCATGCTACCTACCACTGAGGTACACCCCAGAACTAGACACACTTTATTTTAACCTACTTTGTGGCTTTATGTAAACCACTGTAATTTCATGTAGAAACATCTTTTATGTAAAAGAATGGACTTCCTAGAAACAGCCCACAGAGATGCTGGACATCAAGCTTTTTCTGTCTTCTTTCGGGTGCCCCCTTTATTTAGTCCTTTTGTCACCGTGTTTATCTGTTTAAACTACAGTTCAGTGGGTGTTAGTGCACATGGGCTTTTGCAACCATCACCAGTCTACAGAGAACAGCTTCAGCACCCCCAGAAGACCAGGTGTATGCATCAGCCCCCACTCCTGCCACTCGGAGCCCTCAGCAATCACTGATCTCCACAGAGATTTGCTGGCTGTTTATATAAATGGGATCACAGGGTACATGGGTCTTCTGTGAATAGTTTTGCTTTTTGTTTTTTAAAATTTATTTTTCAATTTTTATTAGTCCACGTGTACAATGCATAATGAGTAGACTCATTGTGGGGAGTTGGTACTGGCACATAACACATCTTAATCCTTTTAACTTCTTTTTCTCCTATAGAGCAGCAATTTTCTTTACTCAGACCTGAGTCCTTCCCTGTCCCGTAGCCTAGAAGCTCTCCAAGCAAAGAGCTCAGCAGTGGTAGGACGAACCTCATTTATTTCTGCTCTCTTAGGAATCACTTCACTGCCTGAAGCCCATCTTTTGTGTAGTTTCCCACTGCCTTAGTTCTTTTAGGTGGGAAGGTAAATCCAGTCCCTGTTGCTCACTGGTCTGGCTTACAACACTGTAAGATTGTAAGATTTCAGGATGCCCGTGATCATCATTCATTCACTGTGCTGGGTTCTCAGTGAGCCCCTTTAATCTAGTAATCATTTTTGTGAGATTTGGAACACTTTTTTCTGTTACATCTTTGAATAGTTTTCCCATTCATTCACAATCAGTAATTTTCTCTTGTATTTTCCATCCGTATATGGTTGATCTCCCTGGGAGAATTCTCCTATTGATATTTGTTTTGGTAATCTTAAATACTGATTTCCCAAGAATTACTTCTCACTGTTTTCTGACCACTCTTTATCTTTGATGTCTTTTCTTGTTTCACAGATTCAATTTATCTTCTCTCTTTGAAGATTATACAGTAAGCATGTGTGCTGACTGGCTTTTCTGGTTTGGTAGTTTTCTCCCTACATTGTCTGCTTCTAAATTTTTTTTTAAAAGCTCCCTTTGTCTAGGACTCTCATGTCTAAGGGTTTTTCTCCCATGGTCTGGCAACTCTCTGCTGACTGCCTACTCATACCAAAAAGTATTAACCAGCTAACTGAGAGATAAGGTAACTTTTTCACTAACGATGGAGATGAGTGCAGGATATCTAAAGTACTCTTTCTCCAGCGCATTCTGTTTATCCAGAGAAAAATCTTCAATCTCTTGTTTGAGAGCTATGAGTCAGGGCACAAGTATTCTGAAACCAGGGCAGAGGAAAGGAATTCTGTATGGTGACTTTCATTGAATCTACAGTTTTTATTATGATGCTTCAACTTTTCCTGACTCCCCTGAAAAGAACGAAGGCCCCTCTGGTTTAATTTCTCCTAAAAAATGCAAATATCTTTTTTGCCCATTACTGCCCATGAATAGGGGTTTTAACTGTATGGCTTTACAGGGGGTTAAAGTGGACTGCTTGGGTGTCTAACACTTCCTATGTAGATTTTCCACTAATTCCTCTTCTTTTCAGCCTGGCTATCACACTCTCCCCCCCTCCCCATACACAGGATATTGTGTGCCTCTAAATCCTGAGCCTCTGGGATTTTTAGAAGAGAAACTGGCTCACTTCCAACAGACACTGTGCTCTGCAAATGCTTAGATGATGTCTTTCTCTGCTGTTTAGCTTAGCCAGGTGCTCTTTTCCCCCCATGGCAACCCTCCCCCCCACTTTCTGTCTTTTTGAGACAGGGTTTTGCTATGTGGTTCAGGCTAGCCTTGAACTCACTTTGTAACCCAGGCTGGCCTCAACTGGCTATTCCCCTGCTTTAGCCTCTCAAGAGCAGACATTACAGGTATGTGCCACCAACCCCCATAACAATCTTGCAAATCTATTTTGAAAACATTTATACCCTACTCTCTCCTTTGCAAGAATAAAAAAAATTTGTTTATTTTTTTACTGTCATTTTGATTGAGTCTTGGGACTCAATCAAATTTTCCACCAGACTCGCTTTGAGTAATCAAGGTCATGCCCTCTACTTCTCTGTGTCCTTTGGCTCTCAATCAGTATACTGCAGATAGGAGGAAATACTGTCACCCATGTTTAACTGGAATCTATATTATAAAAGTTAAAAATCATGCCATTTGACATACAAAATTGGAAATGGTATGGCATGCTGTTTTTTGTTTACAGAGCTACAACTGATTTTACATTAGCAAGAAACATTATGACTTTTTGACTAAGGAACACAGATTTGTACTCACACATCATGTCCTCTCTAGGTCTTCTAGGCACAGACAGGACATGTGGCCATGGGGAGAGGGCAGGGCACACTGCCCATGGAAAGGAGCAAAAAGAAGGCAACTGTGAGGCCCGAGTGAAGCTTTGCTGTCTTTATGGAAACACACAATTACATCCAGCATAACCAACCTCTCATTTTCCACCAGACTCGCTCTGAGTAATCAAGGTCATGCCCTCTACTTCTCTGTGTCCTTTGGCTCTCAATCAGTATACTGCAGATAGGAGGAAATACTGTCACCCAACAAGAACCTTAATAGTTTAATTTGTATACTGTTCTTTTATAGCTGACAAAAAAAGTATATAATTTCATGTACTATGAAAATATTTGTTCTTTTTAGAAAATCTGTCTGGAATCTCATCACTGGGAACTTCCTCTACCTTGCTCTATGTACATGACTGGGGAAAATGCTGTTTTTATATCCGACCCTAATCACAGATGACTGGCCCAAGAAAGGACACTTAACTCAAGCCAGGTCACCCACAGGTCTCCCACATGCTTCTGGGTCAACTCCTCTAGGGGTCACATGTCATCTAAGCCAGTCTTGACACTCTGAGAAATCAGTCTATACCTGGTTATTAAAGTTATAAGAAATAAAGCCCAGTGACTGTTGAGGGCTGTATTTCCTAACAGAGAAATTCCAATCCGAAATAAGCAAGAAATGGCAATGGGTATACAGAAAGAGCAAAGACAAGTTTTATAGCAAGAGAATCACTCCCTGGTCCCTCTAGTGTCTAAGATGTGGCCATGTTCTTCAACTTGACAATTTAACTAATTCTAAATTAAGAATTTAGAAAATTAATTCTAAATTAAGAATTTAGAAAAAAGTATTAAAGTTTCATAAGTACTAGGGATATAGAATAAAAAGTTATAGAACATGAAAAATAACTGAAAACTCTAGAAAATAGTACAATATCCTAAAAATCTATTTTACTAATTTTTTTTTACAAATACTCCCAATCTTTTTACTAGTGCCATAGGAGGGTTAAGAGACAGTAGAAACAGTATGTAAAGCGAAGATACTAAACCAAGTCTCAAGCTGAGCAATGTGCTGGGGGAGGCGCCACTATACAAACTCGCTACATCACTCTCAAAGCCAAGAACTAAAAAGATAAACAAAAATAACTTTACATAGACAACTTAGCTCTGGAGAGAAAACCTGTTCATGTTTCATAAAACAAAAGTAAGTTGACTTCCTACTCTTTATCAAACACAGTCATCTACAGCATATCCACCAGGCAACTGGACCACTTAGAGGGAAATAAGGGAACACAGAAATTTCTTTTAATACAATTATTAGTGTCTCAAAGGGTGGAAAAAACAGTCTGATACACAACTTCATTAGACAACAAAACAAAAGCAGCAGGCAGAAAATAGCCTTCAGCCGAAAGGTAGAGAATTTGGGACACATGTTGACAAAAGGTGCTTTACGTAGGCTACCATCTCATCCTTTAGGGTCACCACCTTCTAGGCCACATGTAAGCTATAGTCTAAGGTTAAAAAAAACTGGGACTGTATTTGTTTAAGAGAGATTCTGCTGTTACTATCCTCACAATCAGTGACCACACCACTCTGTTCTTTTGACTTAGCTTCAAACTGGCAAAACTAAACTTGTTCTATCACACAGAAGGGCACTCTCTAGGAAACAGGAAGAGAAGCAGGAGTCACTACCACTAGTATTAGTGGCACAATTACATTTCTGGACAAGAAAGGATGTTTACAGATCTATGGTTATCATTTTCCTAACCAGAAGTGCAGGTACACCCAGGTTATAGAATTAGATGTGAAAGCCGCTTTAAATGATGAGCTCCATTCTCTCAACATCAGCTATTAGAGCTTAGAAAAGCCAGCCAAGGCAATGCCTCATTGTCATTTTCATTATTGAAACTACCATACTGGCTAAGCCATTTCTCATCTGGCCTACTACAAAAACCTTCTAACTGGTCTTCAACTCCAGTCTCAGACCTCAGACAAAACCTATGTTCCTAAACGGTTGCCGATCTCCCCGACCCGACAGAACTGTGACCAGGACTCCTGGCTACACTCTGCAACAGTTCCCCAGGAAACAGGGTAACACCCGAGCCCTGTGGCAGGGAATACAAAGCCCCTTTTGACCTGGTCTCTGTGGCTCTTCCGCCTCCCTGCTGGCTGGAATCCCCTCTGGACGGCAGGCAGCCTCTTCCAGCCTTCCTCGATGCTTTCCAATCACACGGGCTGCACCCGCCCTTCCTGGGGCTCAGCCATTGAGGCCAGCTCTGTGCTAGACTTGGGACTCACTTCTTTGCTTCCGTTTTGGTTACTCACCCTTCAGTCTTTAGCTCTATGTTCACTTCTTGGGAATTCTTCTCCAATACTCAAGATTAGACACCCTAGCCCTGCGTCACCTGGCACAGTCTGTAATGATACACTATGGGATTGTTTTTGATTGGTATCATGAGGGAAGGGACACCACCTGCTTATCACTGTATTTCTGATGAATCACAGCGCACAGCAATTCATATTAAAGGATTTGTTTGGTCATGTTGTCATGAAACTTGTTATGGGATTAGAGCAAACTAAAATTCCTCTGCATAGCAAAGAAAACAATTAGAGAGTGAGAATACCTGCAGAATGGGAGAAAATATTCACCCAATAAAGGATTAGTATTCAGCACATATAAGGAATACAAAAGCAAAAAGATGAATAATTCAATTAAAAATGGCAAATGACAGGAATGGACCTTTCTCTGAAGAAGACATAAACTGGGCCAACAAGCATTTGAAAACATGCTCAACGCTGCTAATCACCAGGTAAACACAAATCAAAATCACAAGACATTTTCTACCAGTCAGAACAGTTGTTAACAAAAAGTCAAAAAATAAATGCTAGTCGGCTGTGGCAGCGCACACCTACAGTCCCAGCACTCAGGAGGCTGAGGCAGAAAGATTGCTGGAGCTCAAAGCCAGCTTGGGCTACAAAGTGCATTCAAGGCCAGCCTAAACCGAATAATGAAACCCTGTCTCAAGTTAAAAAAAGAAGAAGAAAAAAACAGCAGCAGCAGCAGAAGCAGAAAAGGAGGAGAAGAAAAAAAAGGACAATAAATAAATGCTGAAGATCTAGAGAAACAGAAACTCTTTATTATCGATAGAAATGTAACTTTTTTTTTTTATTTTGTTTTGTTTGGTTTTTGGAGACAGGGTCTCGTTACGCAGTTCAGGCTGGCCTTGAGCTCCCTATGTAGCCAATGCTGGCCTCGAACTCAGGGTAATCCTCTCTTGCCTCAGCCTCCCCAGTGCTGGAATTAGAGGAATGTACCACCATGCCCGGCCAGAAATGTGAATTAACAGCCATTATAGAGAACTGTACCAAGGCGTGTCTAAAAAATAACAACAGAGGGGCCAAGGATTTAGCTCAGCGGTGTAAGCGCCTACCTGTCAAGTGCAAGTTCATGAGTTCGACCCCTGGTACCCCACCAAAAAAAAACAAGAACAAAAACAAAATACAAAAGCAAAAACAACAGAACTACTGTGTAATCCAGCAATCTCATCATTGCGTACACAGCCAAAGGAAAGGGAAGTATGTCAGAAAAACCTACATTCCCATGTTTATTACAGCCCTCTTCACAAAAGCCATAGAAATCGAAACAATCCAAAAATCCATCAACACATGAATAAAGAAACTGTGATCCTTCATCTAATCCAGTTGAAGTACATTAAAAAAAAAACTCACCAAATATGCACCAGATCACACTGTTAAATAAACTTTAAAGTCAGAGTTTTTACCAGGTTCTTCATTGAACCTCACATGAAATCTCTGTTCCCACCCCCTGCCCCCTGGATCAACCCAGAGTCCCACGCACTCCACCACACAGCTACGTCCCTGGAATCCTCAAATGAGATGTCTCTGTACCATTTACTATAGCTGAACTTAGGGAGCACTGCCCTACATCACCTACTCTTTCCAAATTTTGAGACAAGTTCTAAACTGCCCTGAACTTGATAGCCTCCTCCCTCATCCTCTTGAATACAAAATCATGCAGCCAACATGTTAAAGTTAATAAAAGCAAAATCAGAAATAAGTAACACCCAATAAAATGAATAGGTTTTCAACTGTTTAATGATCATGTCCTGTCTGCAAATCTAAACTCTCCAAGATTTAATTTTTATTTTCTCCAGTGTTAGGCACTGAACCCACAGTCTTTGCCCTGAATCACACTTTTAGCCCCTTTTTGAAAAACAGTTAGTTATTGTTGAGACAAGGTCTTGCTAAATTGCTGAACTACTCAGGCTGTGTGCGGGAGCTCACTATCCTCCTGCCTCAGTCACCTACCTTTTGGGAGAATTACACGGCATGTGCCACCATGCCCTTTTAAGATTTGATTCTATATTAATATTAACTCAGATTTTCAGTGATTATAAAACTCAAATCAACAGGGCTGGGGATTTAGCTCAGCCGCATAAGCGCCTGCCTTGTAAGCACCCAGTGGTGAGTTCAATCCCTGGTACCAAAAAAAAAAAAAAAAAAAAAAAAAACAACAAAACAATGCCTATGGGTTAAAAAAAACTCAAATTAAATGTGAGTTAAACATTATAATTTACAAAGCACTATTCTTTCATTTGGGGAGATGTGTCTTTATTTCTGTTTATATCTATTACCATCCATCAGAGCCACATTATCATGCTAATTATGGTTAAATAAGATGAATCCTTTAATCTTATTCTAAAATCCTTCAGGTTTGTAATTCCCTACACAATTTTAAAAACCAAAAAGTTCTGAAAAGCAAAAGGTTCTTCCTTAAATTTGACACAAGAATTAACTTAGTGACTTCAACTTATATGAGAACATTTCAAGCCTTCATTTCACTTTTTGTGACAAAAGCAGTGGTTTTTAATTGGGGACAACTTTGTCCTCCAAAGGATATCTGGAAATGTCTAGGGACATTTCTGGTGGTCACATCAAGGAAAGTGATACTGAATCTACTGTGTAAAAAGTCAGGAATGCTGCAAACATCCAGTAATTTACCCAGGGAAAAATTACTCCAACTACAAATTATTTGGCCCAAAATGCCAACAGTACTGAGACTGAGAAACCCAGGGCTTGACTTACGGTTTGATGAAGACATATCAGTATGTTGGTTACTAAGGCTGCCTCAGAGCCTTTTGAGGACACCAAAACATAGTATTACTACTCAAAAATCAGAAAAATTTAATTCTGAAGCACAGCTGGCCCCAGAGGTTACAGATGAGACTGTGGCACCTGTATTAACATTCATGAGATATTACAGCTGTGATTTAAGAATGCTTTGTCCTCTAAAGGTTCCTATGCTAGGACTGGTCCCCCATTAACAGTACTGAAAGGTGGCTGGACCTTTAGAATTAGGGGACATGCTTATGGACACCCTGAAAACTGATGGATGCTGAATCAGGGAATATGTTTGTTCCTGAGGAATATAAGAGTGGTCGTAAGAGCCAGCTGGCCCTTCACTCTGCTGCCTTGTCGCCCACACATGCACACATGCGTCCTTACCGATTCTCTGCCAGGTTGTGATGCTGCTAGGGTCATGGTATGTGGATTTTTTTTTTTTTTTTTTTTGACAGAGTCTTGCTATGTAGTGCAGGCTGGCCTTGAAGTCATTCATGTAGGCCAGGATGGCCTCAAACTCATGGTGATCCTCGTGCCTTAGCCTCCGAAGTGTTAGGATGTGCATCACCAAGCTCAGCTATGCATGGACTTTCTAACCACAAGAATCGTTAAAGTACCCAGACCCAGATATTTTATAAAGCAACAAAGATTGGACTAAGACATCACAAATCCCATTAATGTCCAGGAGCTATAACCCATGACTTGGGGACTCAGAACATGCAGATGAGGACAGCATCAACTGGTTCCTTGGATCTATTCACACAGTAAAAGATATCAATATGAGTAACATACAATAATAAGCCAACACCAAGATTACTGAGCCCATGAAAGCAATTTACCTTTCTCCGTGCCTGAGAATATGGAGATGATTTTATTCCTCGGCTTCTTCTCCTCTGGAACAGAGGGCAAAGGTTTCAAACTGTGATTGGCTGACAAAGGATCTTTGCCTCCGGCGCTAAAGATTGTACTGCTCATGCGCACGGGAGGGGCCGGGGGCTTGTCTTCCAGTTCTCCGTTATCAGACATGATTCAGAATTAGAAAATGGCCTGAAATAGAGACAAAAACCCCAAAACACAGCATTAATAGCAAGGTATAAAACAGCAAGCACAAGCACAAAATAATAGTAACTACCCCCACACACACAATTCCAAATTTAAAAATGTTTATCTACTTAAGAGTGATACCAGCAAAATTTGGAAAACTCATTGAATGTGAGATGTAACAAATATGATGTTTCTCAACAAGGGCAATTTCCTCTAACAAAGTTAGTACAGGGTCCACAGTGGGATTGTGTGAAAAGCAGAAAGCATGGTTACACTAACATATCAAAAGCAATTCATGTAATCACTGATTGTGAGGCTGTTCAAAGAAAAGGCAGGCAACACAACATGGCATGTGCTTTTCTTTTCTTGAGAGAAAAGGAAAGTGCCTTCCAAAGAGAAAGAATATATCCTCAACCCAAACCTCATCGAGTGTCTCAGGTGGGTCCATCCCCAGGAGCAGAGATCGCTGCCTGGCTCTGAACTCCAACCAGCACTCCACTCTGTCGGATCGCATGCACACCTCCCTGTGACTGATGACAGCACAGCCTCCCATACACTTTTCCCTAAAGGAATGTGCCACTGGCTCGGTAATCAGTCACTCTAAAAACACATTCTGATCCTCCCAGCGTTGTCTCTCTCCAGTCATACTGACAGTCACACAGAGCATGATCAACCTGGGCACACAGTTAAATCCAGAGCTCAGCTGAGAACCACAGCGCGGCCACAGCCCCAAGGTTCTGCCACCTCCAGTTCCCTGTCTGCAAATGAGGCGGCCTCTTAGCCAGATGGCTCACTAGTATAAACCCTGATTACATGTTCTTTCAGAAATAGCTCATCTTTAAAAAAAAAAAAACACATCCTCACACTTAAAAATCAGCAGTAAAGGGTAACTTACATATGAGTTCTGATACATTTGTTTCCCATTAAATATGGTTTTCACTGGTAACTGGGTTTTGTTTTGTTTTGTTTTGTTTGTTTTGTTTTGTTGGAGACAGGGTCTTGCTCTATAATTCAAGCTGGCCTCCAACTCATTGTAATCCTCCTGTCTCAGCCTCCCAAGTGCTGGAATTACAGGCATGCACCACCACTCCTGCTGGGAACTGGGTCTTGATCGTAAGACTATTTAATATACTGGAGTAAGCAAAAGTATATATAACGTATATATGCATATATACACTATATATGTATATGTGTTACACTGAAAACAATGTTCTAACCTCATTTGGAGAAAACTTAATCTTTATTGTTCAATTTAGTTTAAAATAGTAGTACTTGAAGGAAGGTGTGATTTGAAAAGAACTAAGGGGTGAATAGATTATTATATCAAATTCTACTCCAAGTCATAATAGCTTTCTTTTCCTAGACAGTTTGTCGCAAGCATTACTGGTGCTAGTGTACTACTTGGGCATCGTTTATCTGCCAACATGACTATTTTTCAGCCTGTAGAAAGAGGAAGAATGAGAGAAGGTAAACAAGGGGGAAAAAACTACTAACAGTGGTAATCTGTAGCTAGAGAAGGACTTCAAAAAGGAGTCAAAAAGAGCTGCATCTGCATGTGGGACAGGAGCTGCCTAAGAAAACAAAGCAGGAGGAATAAAGTAGCACAGAGGCGGGGCCCTAGATGACTTCCAAAAAAAGGCTTGCATTATGGGGAGCTGGGTTTGTCTCCGGGAAGGATGCAGAAAAGGAAGCATCTGGCCACTCCTGAGCATAGCTGCTATCAGTGTGCGCACCACCAGTGGGGACCTATCTTCCTACGGATGCAAGAAAGAGCAGGGCACGGTGGTGAAGAGCTGCAATTCCAGCACTTGGGAGGCTGAGGCAGGAGGATCGCTGAGTTCAAGGTCAGCCTGGGGTACACAGTGAGACCTTCTCATGAAAAAAAGCAAAACAATACAACCAAACCCACAAAGCAAAGAACAGATAGAAGACAGAAAAAAACTTGATAACAATACTGCAAGGATAATTGGATAAACCAAGCCAGATGTTTAGATTTTTTTCTTCTATTTTGGTTTTCAGTGCTAGGAATCAAAACTAAGGTGTCCTAAGTGCTCTACCACAGAGCTACATCACATCCATCCAGACGTTCAGGTCCTAATGTGACCATATCACCAGGGCAGAAATTAAACCAGGAAACAGCCACTTTATTCTTGCTACAAGTTTTTTTTTTTTTTTTAATTGGTACCAGGGATCAAACTCACGACCGCACACTTGCAAGGCAGACGCTTAGGCCACTGAGCTAAATCCCCAGCCCGTCAGCCACTTTATTCTTAATCACTAGCTGTTAAAAAAAAAAGGCAGATAAAGTTAAAATGGTCAGAGTTTAGTTACATTACAAAGGTTCGCCACCTATGTATACCAAGTTAAAAATCAGGATAACACAGTTTCAAAATACATCTACAGAGTGGAGTGTGGCGCGCTTCAGTGGCCCACAAGAGAGAGACCCTGGCGTCTGGGGGGACCTGCACCATGCAGCGACCTGGTGGGTGGCTGTGAGCCGGGCGGCTGTGAGCCTGCCGGCTCCAGGGCTGAGAATCAAACATCTCATGTCGTCCTGTCCCCCATCCTGTGTCGTCCTCAACCTGTCCCGTCAGTCCCTCATGTCGTGCCGTGCCCCCCCCACCGCCACCTATCAAGTGGGAGCCAATGAACTGGACATCTCAAAGTCTGGCTATGTTGTTTTGTATGAATTCTCCATATACAAAGATATGGACAACCATTTGGAAGAAAACAAGAGACAATATGTTAGATAGTGAAGATCTCTGGTTGTCTAGCTCTGAAATTTATGCTTTCTTATGTCCCCCTTTTGTTGTTTAATTTTACCCCCTTTAAAATAAAAAATTTTTTAAAAAATACATCTGTACACATTGTACAGAAGAAACTGCACCAAAATACTGTATTAGCAGTGGCAAATGTGGCTAATTAATAGCTTTTAATTTAATTGCTATGGGCTGGGGATTTAGCTCAGTGGCATAAGCGCCTGCCTGGCAAGCACGAGGTCGTGAGTTCGATCCCCAGTACCGCAAAAAAAAAACAACAAAAAACAACAACAACAAAAAAACAAACAAATTTAATTGCTATCATAAGACGTGTGGCTTAAAAAAAAAAAATCAACCAGACATGGTGATACACTCCTGTAATCTCAGCACTGGGGGGCTGAGGCAGGAGTATCATTGCAAGTTCAAGACCAGCCTAGGCTACAAAGTGAGTTCAAGGCCAACCTGAACTACATAGCAAGACCCTGTCTCAAAAAGACAAAAAAAAATTAAAAAAAAAAATCAACACATATTCCTTGTTTAATGACCTACCCAGTTAATAACTACTCAGACTTATGATCACTGCTCGGATTTACAACCTGTCATTTTTTTCAGGTACAATTCTGTGCATCTGATTTATAGAGACCCTCAATGCCTTTTATGTACAGTAGTATTTTTGCTGATTGTGCTGGTACTGTAGTTTTACATTGTTATAAATTACAGTTATAAATTAAGCAAACATCACAAGTTGGAGTTTCCTTGATCATTTCTTTGCTCTGAATATCATAATGTACGTAACGTATACATTTCCTCATTTAGAGACCAATTCATTTAAAGACCCAGTTGCAGGAACAAAACTTTAGTTGTTAAATTAGGAATGTCTAAAGTCATCTATGCATACATTTTAGGCTAAGTCACACTGCTGTGAAAAAGTAGTATTTACCTCACAAAGATTAAGACATAAAACGAATTTTGTCATCGAGGTGCATAGACATGGGTCTGTCAGGCCCACTTGTCTGTCTGTCTTTCTTTCTTTCTTTCTTTCTTTTTTTTTTTTTTTTGTCTTCTTGAAACATGGTGGCAGTTCAGGTTGGCCTTGAGCTCACTTTGTAGCCCAGGCTGGTCTCCAACTCGAAACAACCCTCCTGCCTCAGCCGCCCAAGTACTGGGATTATAGTAGTATGCCACTACGCCCAGCTTTATTTTTATTTTTCTGTACCAGGGATCAAACTCAGGACTTTGCACTTGCCAGGTAGGTATTTATGCCACCGAGCTATATCCCCAGCTCCAAATTTATCAATTTTAACTTTATGAGTTTTATTATATTAAATGAGTACTTAAGAGGGGAAAAAAAAATCACAAAAATAACATATTGAGCTTTTAGTATTTATTGTTTATAAAAAAGCATCTAAAGTCAGGCATGGTGATGCATGCTTGTAATCCCAGCACTTGGGAGGCTGAGGCTAGAGGATCATTGTGAGTTCAAGGCAGCCTGGGGTACACATAAAGACCTTATCTCAAAAAAAAAAAAAAAAAAAAAAACAGCATCAAAATTTTCAATGTCAACTGGTTTTCGGTGTGCAAAGTCTAAATACTAGAACATGAGAAATAAAATCCTATATGAACTACAATGAAAATACCAATAGTACCCTACAAAAAAATCTTTATAGTGCTTCGATTATCACACCTAAAGCAATCTGCACACACAACAGCACATTCCATAAACATACATCATTTACACTGATAGCACATGTCTTTTGCTTTCCTTGTCTTTCTGTAGTACACACTTCACATCTCAGTGGTCTTGCTGGTTTGTCAGAAGCTTCTTACTATATTATACAGTGTGTAATTAACCAGACCATAAAATATCAATGGAAAAAGTTATTATATTATTAATATACACTGCACATTTAGAATAGACAACATTTTCACATTTGCTGTGAACTTACAGAATCTAAAAGATAACACCAGAAATAAATTCCTATACGAACTACAATGAAAATACCAATAAAATACCAATAAAATTCTACCACAAAAATAAACTTTGTCATACCCAAGGCAGTCTTCACATGACAACTACCTGTTCCATATGTAGCTCTTGCTTACACTGATAGCACGTATGTTTCGTTTTCCTGTCCTTTTTTATACGGTACAGTTGACATCTTTTTTGTTTTCCTATTATCATAGTAGGTCTTTGTGATGTTTCGTCTGCCCATTTACCTGTCAGCTCACTGGTGTACTCTACAATATTTTTGTGTAGTTCCCTGGGCAGAAACATTTTGTTTTTCCTCTGCTGTAAACGATCTCTTATGTACTCCAGCCTCAATCCTCGAAGAAAATTTCTCCATGATATTTTGCACTTGTTATTTTCTTTTTCTTTCTTTCTTTTGGCAGGGGTGTGTGTGTACGTGTGTGTACCGGGAATCAAACTCAGGACCTCACACTTGCCAGGCAGGTGCTGCACTGCTGAGCTATATCCTGGTCCCCTATTTTTTTGTAAACTATCAAACTATTTATGCCACACATGCTTAGGACTGAGTAAAATACAATCACTGGCTAATGGTGTTTCAAGTGATATCACAGTTGCTGTACAATTCATCAATAACATCTACCCCACCTTGGTTTTGCTGTTGCAAGCTTCCATCTCAATCGGGCATGATGATGCACACCTGAAATCCCCAGCACTTGGGAGGCTGAGGCAGGAGGATCACTGCATGTTCAAGACCAGCCCAGGTCACAAGGCCAGCCCAAACTGCATAGTGACCCTGTCTCAAAAAGACCAAAAAAAAAAAAAAAAGTTTCCATCTCAGGCCTCCATTTTGTTGAGACTTCCCTATCAATACTGCTATCATGGTGAAATGTTGACATCAGCAGTTACCAGTTTGTTTTTCTTTGTCATATACAAAGCCAATGTTCTATCTTTCTGAAATCCCAACACTGTACTATACATTCTGTTTTGAAATTACTTTCATTTGGAATTTCTGCTTTGTCTTGTGTACAGTTCCTGTGCTGGTTATTATGAGCTCTGTCAGCAAATGTGACATCAATTGGGAACTGGTAAACCAAGTGGCGACTGTCACATTCTGATTAGTTTTGGAGATGAGAGCAATAAAGTCTGTCCACAATCTCATTTGGTTTTATTATTATAGAAACCAAGACCTAAGGGCCAGGGATTTAGCTAAGTGGCTCAAACGCTTGCCTGGTAAGTGTGAGGTCATGAGTTCGATCCCTGGTACAAAAAAAAAAAAAAAAAAGAAATCAAGATCTGATGGCTGAAGTTCCAGGATAAATGTCTAAATTGAAAACGTAATTCTTCACATCTACAAGAGCATAACTTTTTTGACTCATCACTTTTCTGAGTCTTTTATATTTTATACTGTGATCACCGTAAGAAATCTGTGCTAAGTATAGCAGACCTATGAACGCATTTAGTTCAGCTAATGAAGTGTCATAATGAATACATTTTTGAATATAGCTGTTGGTGCATACAGAATGTTTTACATGCATTTCAGCCTTTGTGTGTTTCACAGCTTCTTGGAGCATTTCATCTGTTTAAATTCCAACACTGAATGGCAGTGCTGGCATTCTATCCAATATGTTCCACCCCTGCCAAGACCTTCACTATATTTTTGGACCTAGTTCTAACATTGGATTGTTCCACTTGGTTGCATGGTCACTTCACAACATTCTGACTGGTCAAATATATACTCACATTGTTGTTTTCTTTGTCATCTGAATCAAGGAGGTCTGCATTCCTGTGTCTTTGTCAATGGATATGAGCACCTAAACTCACAACCTTGGGCTTGCCAGGAAAGCACTGTGCCACTGAGCTATTTTCCCCCTTCCTGCTTTTTTGAAACAAGGTCTCACTATGCAGTTCAGGCTGACCTTGAATATATACTATATCCCAGGTTGGCCTTGAATTCACAAAGATCCTCCTGCCTCAGCCTCCTGAGTGCTGAGATTACAAGTGTGCACCACCATGCCTGGTATGGTTGACTCAGCATCATACAAAGTAGTCGTAGTCAAAGTCATCATTGTCATTATCATCATCATCATCATCATCATAAACCCACATCACTCTTCTGTTATGAAAGCATCTTAGGATGGGGATTTAGCTCAGCGGTATAATGCCTGCCTGGCAAGCACGAGGTCTTGAGTTTGATTCCTGGCACCAAACAAACAAAAAACAAAGAACAAAAGCATCTTATACCATAATGTATCATCTTTATCCTCCATACATCAGTAACCTGATAATTCACTTTTGACCTCCCCCAAAACTTGCAAATCTTATTTTTCATGTGTCATTCTACTGAACTGCACTACTTCTGCCCAAAAAAAAATCAAAAGAAAACTTTTTTAACAAATCATGGAGTGTGGTGTGGGTCTATTGGACCCTCTGTGATGCTCAGGTAAACATATGCAAAATCAGCCTGAGCATAAGGTGAGTACAAATCCTGTTTTGCCACCTTTGCAAACATACACACTCCTTGCTGTTCATCATTCCAAGTGGGTAAACACAACAGATTGCTTGCTGTATCCCTCAAGGAAAAGTACTTGGATGCCCAGCTGGCTACTATGATAAAGTACAAATATACCATAGAAAAGGGATGGGTTCCAATGAGCCCAGTCTTATGCCCCTCTTTAAATGAGCTAGTAAAGATGAAAAGCTGCTATTCTTATTATTATTTTTAAGACTCTACTGTAGACACTAGAGAAAATAAAAATGACTTAAGTTAGTGGCGGCAAACCTTTTAGGGACAAGTGCCCAAACCACAACCCAAAACCTGTTTATCACAAAGTGCCACTACTATAATTAAACCTGAATATTGAGGTTTTACTTTAGAAAATAAAACTCAGACATGAACTTCTTTTGTCTTAAAAGAAGACACACATGCCATAGGTTTGCCACCATTGACCTAGGTCTTCTCTAAATTCATAATCCAATGAAAAAAACAAATACTACTTCTTCAGATTAGGTTAGCCCTGACTTTTATCATCTGTTCTCAAGATTTGCTTATTAAAGCCATTTAATTTCTTAGCAACAAAATATTGCGGCTTCAAGGCCCCTTTATACTGTTAGGGGATCCAAAGAGTTTTTGTTCAATAAAGATTATACCTATTTATATTATACCTATTTATACCTATTTATATTTATATTTATATTTATATGAAAAATTAAAGCAAGGTATTTAAATATCTAATTCCCTTAAAAACAACAAAACTCATTCATTACATGTTAACATAAACATCTTAAGGAAAAATATTTTTCAATTCAATCAGCATTATTTGACATTTCTGCAATCTTTTTATGTCTTAGAAGACAAGCAGGTAAAAAAAACCTGGTCTTAACAGCTTTGTAACTGAAAAGGGAAGAATATTTTAACAACTTTCATTAGCATACGTTTGCAGTACTACTGATCACACTCAATGTGGGAAGCTGGTACATGCACATAGCACATCTTAATTCTTTTTTCATCCCCTTTCTCTCCTTTAGGAGTATTTTAAGAACTTTCCAATAACTGATTATTACTCTTTGGCATTATACCAAACCTGGCCTTCCTAAAGATTAGCTGTAGAATCTGACACCATAGCAACAAACTTTCTATACTGTTAACCCACTGATTTCAACTTTGAATGGATCTTTTACCCATGCATAAAGCTTAGGATGTCATGAATTGGTTCTTTGGAAAATACTGGCTCATTGGATTTTAAAGATATTCCAATACTGATATGCTTCATTTGCAATTAAAATCATATTCAGTAATATCACCCACAGACTCCAAATTTTTTTCTGATGTACTGACAGAAGATCCACATTTACTTCAACCTACACTCTAGAGAACACATTTTAACATGTGAAAAAGTAATCAATACCAGTATTTCCACCCTAGGATACAAAAATCTACTCCTTCACATGGTTAAAATGTATATATATGCAACTCTTTTGCCACCCTCCTTTCCATTAACAGTATCAGGCTTCTCTGAGTTAGCCAGGCACCAAACTGACTTAGCTGGAAACTTTCAGAACACAGCCTTCCTTTTCACTCTGGTCATCATAAACATTTTTGTCTTCTGATCAACTTTAATACACTGCGCAGTAAACTTTTGTCTGCACAGATTCATTCAACAAAACTAAAAAGGAACTTTCAGTGACTATGAAGTTGAATTAGCTATGCACCAAAGAATCTGTAATATGACTTACCTTTACATCAATACTTACCTATACAAAACTGAAATTTAGTATTAAGCATAAGTCATAGATCTGCCTATGAAATTACTCAAGGTGACAAACAATGGCAACAGTTGCAAGTACCATGCCATATAAGTAAATAGATCCCAGGAAAGATAAGTGCAATCCCTTTATATAATACTGACGCTTCTACCACCAGCTTAGGTGAGAACTTCATCTCAGGATTTCTGTCTTCAGCTGTGGGCTGAGGAATTTAAAAGATACTCTCCCTACCTTCCTAAAGTACTGAGTGTTTAGAGAAAAGAAGTTGGAATTGATGAAATATACTTTAATTACCATGGACAAAGAATACTAAAAATAACACATGATATCACCCCCTAACTACACCTCCCTCAGCAGCTGCCCATAATTTACAGGCTGAGGATAAACTCTGGCATTTAGGGCCACTTAATACCAAACTGCTGAGTCAACCTCATCTCTCACAAACGCACCACACATTCTTGTGCTTCATGTTTCCCAAGTATGCCAAACACTTCCCTGGCCTCAATCATTTGTGTGTATTTACTTCTCTATTCTTAATTTTTCTCCATCTTTTTATCTATCCCATCAAATCTTTCAAGGCTCCATAAAAATGATTTCCTACTAGGGTCAATTCTCTCTATTCCCACCCAAGTCCTCTGAACTTGAAATGGGCCAGGGATTAGTGGCATAAGCACCGGCCTGGCAAGCTTGAGGTTGTGAGTTCGATCGCCAGTATCGGGAAAGAAAAAATTAATTCAGGAGTATTAAAATCACAAGGAATTAGGATTTATCTGTTCAATCTTCTTTATTTGATATGTGAAGAAAAAAAAAAACTAACCCAACAAAAAGTAAATGGTTTGCTTGAAAACCATCTACACACAGCTAATTAATTACTAGGACCAGAATTTAAACATTCTCTTTTTTTTTTGGTGGGTATGAGAATCAAACTTAGGGCCTCATGCTGACCAGGCAGCACTGTGTGGCTGAGCCATATCCCCAGCCTCTAACAATTCTTCACTCGTATTCTTTTTTCTTACTTATGCTAGTACAGTACTTGAACCATTCTTTGGCATTAAATTATAACTGCATCACTAGCTATTTTTTTCCCTGCCCCAGACTTCAAGCTATCCAGAGATGGGGACTTTACATGCATCAGACAGTACCACACTCTGTTCCTAGAGGAAATCCTACTCTTGAGTTTATTAGTTCTTTTGTTAAACCATGTCTCGCTGGGCACTATATAAACTACCTTACGTAAACAAAAACACCTTGGAAAGACTTGCAGGGTGCTTTCCCGTCACGGCCAAATCATGCCCTCAGTCTTCTCATCCCATGAAGCAAGTCTGTGTGCGCGCACACTGCTTCACCGCAGGCATTAGATGCCGACTGTCAAATGCCTGCAAAGTGCCAAAGAAGGCTGCCATAAGGTTCTTTATGTTTAGCCTATATTTTACCAGGAACAATACAGAAACAGTTCATGACACAATACTATATTGACCTCATGTTTTGCACCGCTACTGCTCAAAAATATTTTATTTTTTAAAAAAAGCAAGTATGTAGTCCCTCTCTCCAAATTTGTTCAAACACTTTTTGCTAATTTTCAGAAACAAACAAGTAGGCGAAACAGAAAGTGTGCCCAAAACACACTGTACTCTCCGAACAGGCCCATTGTTTAACTGTGACACAACTTGAACACAAACAATTCCTCAATTGTTTAAGCAGGAGGCTAGGAGTAGCTAAATATACAGCCAATGAAAAAGTGGTGTTGTCTGGAACCAGTCAGTCCAACTCACAGTAATTACTAAATTTATTATAATCTACTAGGATCAACTATGGCACATCAAGTACAGATCATATACTTTGGGAAAAAGCAGTTTTCTGAATTTTTTGGGGGGCTGGGGTTTTTTTTTGAGATAGGGTTTTGCTCTCTAACCCAGGCTGGCCTCGAACTCATGGCAATCCTCTTGCCTTGGCCTCCTCAGGTGCTGGGATTACAGGGGTGTGAGCCACCTCCACCTCATCCAGTGAAAAACATGATTTCAAAAGCACAGTTTTGATTTCCTTTTTTACTTACATCTTATTTAAGTACATTTTAATTTCTCAGCACCTTACGAGGTAGTAACACAACAATAACCAATCAGACCTCTGACAATATCAATAAACTCTGAAAAGCATCAATGAAACTACTCCAAATCACCTGAAGATGACAGCACACATCAACCACAGAAGGAAAGAGTGTTTTCACCTGGCAACAATAGCTATACAGTAACTTCCAGTGCACTGATAGCAAAGCTAGAAAGAAAAGAGAAAAAGGAGAGAAAGTACCATCGGGACTGTTAATGAGTTACAATATAAAGGAAAATGAAACTGCTTCAAACTCAAAGGAGAGGGTAACTTACCAGATCTTTTAAAGTACATAGATGGAGCTAGCGAAATGAGAGCTCTGGTTTAGCAAAGTCCAAAGCAAAGTGAAAGCAGCAACTCAAAAGAGTTAAGACATTTCGTAATCCAGTTATTTTTCAGGGACTTTGATGAAGCCATGGAGACCTTATGTTTCCACTTTGATTGTTGTCACAGAGGACAGGTGATAAAACCCAGTCTGCTAAGCTGGAAAATCCAATAGGAGTCCCTCACACATAAAGCTAGAACCAGAATCTATTTAGCCAGAAATCAAAAATAAAGCCCTCTAGACAGAAGGAAACAAGGAAATATTAAGCACTGAGCCTAGCAATGGTAAGCATAGGGGAAAAAATTCAAGAAGCCTTGAAAACAAAATACATTTTTATGGTCTGAATTCATCCCATCTATGAGATCCAAATAAAGAAGGAAAAAACAAACAAACCCGGCTCCTAAACAGACTGAATTGAATGTGGTCTCATGTTGGTAGCATTCTCCAGCAAATGACTGAAGCAAATATTATGAAGTATCCTTGGGAATTGTTAACTAAAGAAGAAGAACATCTCACAGTGAAAAATCAGAACATTAAACAGAAATCCAAACCCCATGAGAACTAGCCAAACAGACTGGTGAAAGAGACAGACATTTCAACAAACAGCATGTACAAGCCTGAAAATAAAAACAGAAAAAGCAAATATGAAAAACATTGTATACAGATCTTTCAGTAAGAAATCATTAACAGTATCTGAAAACTAGAACTCAAAACATTTAAAGTAGAAAGTAACACAGACACAGCAAAAGAGAGAATTAGTGAAGTGAGAAATGTATTTGAAGAAAGTGTCTAAGATGTACCACAGAAAAACAAAGAAAATATCGGAGAGAATACAAAGCAATGGTCTACTGAATAAATTAACAGTCTGGGGAATTCCCAGAACTGATGAAGGACATGAATCCTTAAACTAAATAAATCTAATGCATCAAAGCAGAATAAAAAGTAGTCTATGCAGGCTGGACATGGTAGATCATGCCTGTAAATCCCAGCACTTGGGAGGCTGAGGCAGGAGGATGACGGCAAATTCAAGACCAGCCTGGGCTACACAGTGAGTTCATCAAGCCACCCTTCACTACATAGTGAATCCGTCTCAAAAAACAAAAAACAAAAACGTAATCCACAGGTAGACACATCACAGCGACATATGTTTCATCACCAAAGAGTTCTTAAAGTTACCCACAAGAGAAAAAGACAAACTTCACAGAAGCGACTATTGAATGGCAGCTGACTTCTTGCTTTCTACAACACCAGCAAGCAGTGGAGTACGTTCATGGTGCTGAGGGAAGCTGCCAACATTCAATGAAGATCCAACACATTATCTTTTAAGAATGACAGAGAATATATTCTGAAGCAAAGAAAATTTCCCAAAAGACCGGAATTACTCCACACACCATAAGAAAAATCAGTTGATTTGAAAATCAATACAAAAAAAAAAAAATAGTGAGAACACCCTTATGTTTAGAATTTTTAAAATACCTCTAATAAGCTATTAGAAAGTACCTGGAGCTGGGGATTTAGCTCAGTGGCTTAGGCGCCTGCCTGGCAAGTGTGAGGTCATGAGTTCAATCCCCAGTGCCAAAAAAAAAAAAAAAAAAAGAAAGTACTTGGAAATGAATGAGTTAAAAAAAAAAAAGACAAGTGTGTTAAAATTTTCAGAGTACAGTAAGTTATAAAAGGCTGGGGAAAGATGAACTGAGGAGTTTTTCTTTAATGGATGTAGTGTTTCTGTTTGAAATCATGAAAAGGTCCTAGAAACAGCTAGCATAATGGTTGTACAATGCTATGAATATATCTAATGCCACTAAATTACACACCTAAAGATGGCAAAAATGGTATATGTTTTATATATTTCACCATCACAATAAAAACACTAGAGAATGTGAGGCAATAATGAACACTTAACAGCTCTGAATTTTTCTACTAAAAAGAGGAAAACTGAAATTGATGAGTTTGCCAGGTACACTGCCATACCCCTGTCATCTAGGCACACTTGGGAGATTAGGCAGGAGGGTCACTGTGAGTTTGAGGCCAGCCTGGGCTACACTGTGAGACCTAGTCTCATGAACGAATGAATGAATGAAATGAGTTTAAGGATCCAGGCTGAGAAGTCCTCTAAGAGCGAAATAAACGCAAAACAAGTATAAAGGGAGCCAATAATCAAGATGAAAAGCACAAGTATAAAGGGAACCAATAATCAAGGGGGAAAGCAGAGGGCCAGGTATGGTGGTACTCACCTGTAATCTCAGCACTCGGGAAGCTTAGGCAGGAGGATAGCCAAGAGTTTGAGGCCAGCCTGGACTACATAGTGCACTCAAGGCCAGCCTGAATCACATAGTGAGACTCTGTCTCAAATTAAAAAATACAAATACAAATACAAATAAAAATAAAATAATAAAATAAAATAAGCAAGCAGTTGTACTGGCATGTAGTGAGCAGTCAAATATATCAGATGTTCCAAAACTGGCTCATAAATCTCATGTTGCACCATGCATTTTATTACTTGCATAATTTTTTCAAAATTATAGTTATCTGAATCTAGCATACAGTTCAATTTTGCATTTGAAAGATTTTTTGGGCTTTCGGCAGCCCGAAGGAGAGAGTCCTTGGCGCATGGGGACCTGCACTGTGAGGTTGACTCAAGGTGCCGGGAGAACAAGGAGCTCCTCCCCTCTCTGGGTGGCGGCTGAGAGTGTGGCCCACTTTCAGCAGCCCGAAGGAGAGAGACCCTGGCACGTCGGGACCTGCACCATGCGGTTGACTCAGGGTGCTGGGAGACCCTGGCGCGTCGGGACCTGCACCGTGCGGTTGACTCGGGGTGCCGGGAGAACAAGGAACTCTTCCCGTTCTGGGGGGCGACTGTGATCCTGCCTGCGTGTGGGCTGGGAATCAGACATCCCATGACGTCCTGTCCCCCATTCTGTGTCCCCCTTCCCCCTCCCCCCTGCCTAGCAAGTGGGAGCCAGTGAACTACACATCTTGTGAAAAGATTGGCTATGTTATCTAGAATGAGCTCTCCATATGCAAAGATAAGGACAACCATTTGGAAGAAAACAAGAGACAATATGACAGATAGTGAAGATCTCTGGTTGTCTAGCTTTGAAATTTATGCTTTCTTATGTCCCATTCTGTTCTG